>JACM01072997.1:0-22044 GCA_000787095.1 Periophthalmodon schlosseri
ATATATATAGATATATATAGATATGGAGCTGGAGGTGTGGGGCCGTAACAGTAAACGTCTGGTTTCAACTGTAAGACATTTCCACGATGCAGTTTCACAGTGTGAATGATTCTACATGATTTACATGTCACATTTAAATCACACATTTACATATGACACATGAAAGCAGAAGTTAATGCCAAAAATAGCATCTTTATGGGTGAACTCAGAGTTCTGTCCTCTGTTCCTTTGTTTCAAAAGGCAGAAGACCCAGGTGACTCCTGTGGGTTAGGGTCCTTTGAAGCCATTGTCCTGCTGCGAGGGCTGATGATTTTAGAAAAGTTAATCAGTCATTCTAATTCTTTTGGAGGCGTTGTAAACTTAGGAATGTGTTTTTTCTGTGTTGAGGTGAAGTAGATAGGTCAACTTCTATCTGCTGTAGAAGTTTCACCTTGGATGTCATAAACAGGAGAAGTTTATGTACCATCAGTACGGGTGAAGTCCACAGTATGATTTCAGAAGTGAACATAGTGTGATCTTTGAGTGTTCAAGCCTCCTCCCTCTGTTTTTAGAGGAGGAGGTTTATATAGCAAATGTAGTGAGACTATGAAGGCCAGTAGGCTCCGGTTTGACAGCATCATGCCACAGTTTAGACAGTGGTTTGCCAAAAGAAGACGATAGTGTGAATATGGCTCCTGTGAGACAATGTTAAACTGAGAAATGAGCTTCTCCAGTTAGTGACAGGAGATGCAGAACAAACGGTGAAACAAACATACAGCTGTTTTTAATCCTATGTTGCGTTTTTACTCTATAATTTAAATGCAACTCGATGTAAAAGTATTCCAGGTATTCAGAATTCCGTACTCTGATTGGACCATGTAACAGAATACGTTACAAAATACATTTGAATTCAGGTGTTCAGCATTCTGTAACTAAATACATTTTCAAAGTACTCTTCCCATCACTGTGCATAGCAAAATGTGCTCACAATTTGCCTGGAAACAAACAAGGCCTTTGTCAAACAGATGAGTCACGTTTGTGGAGAATATGAGCATGATTGTGTAGAGACATGACTCAAATGAATTATGAAACTAATTACTACAGTTTTAAAGCTACCGTCTGTAAGTTCATTTGATTTAGTTTTTTCTAGTAGATGGCAGATGTGAAACCTGTTCCTCCGTCCCCTCACATGAGCCCGTTCCCAAACTAATCCCTCCTCCCTCTTCCTAGCCCCTCACACTACACTCACCTTGAAGTCCCCTTCGGAGGTCCCTTCATCCCTTCATCCCTTCATCCCTTCATCCCCGCGTACAGCAGCTTTCAGACCTGTCAGACGTACTACACTCGCTCCAACTTCTTCTTGAGTTTAATGGCAGACGGTGCATTAATGCCACCTTCAGGGTTGTGTATATATTATATTGGCAGTGTCAAAAATTTTATATTAACTCCATGAATATTTACAAATATTCCTTTTTACCATAGACTAAATGGACGCAGCTAACCTGCTTCCAAATAGGAAGTGATCATGGGCAGGCTTCCAGCTCCTTCGGCTCCAACTGACTTTATATTGAAAAACTGCGGCCCCTCTCTCTGTACCTGCTGCTGTCAGACTCGTCATTTTGGTCTTAAAATGTTCGTATTAACCCTCTACATGATCCTGGGGTTTTCATTTCACTATTGTGTCCGTGAATCAAGACATGAACATTAATAACAGACAAATCAGCAAATCAGCAATGAGCAAGCCCACACCAGCTCGCCGCCGCTCCCCGCGGGCAACGCCAGAGAAATGGAGAGTCCAGCCCCTCTCAAGGAGTTGGGTTCCAGAGCCCATGCTGTGCGTGGAGGTGAGGCAAACTATATCTAGTCGGTAACACTCAACCTCCCGCACAAGCTCAGGCTCCTTCCCCCCCAGCGAGGTGACATTCCACGCCCCCAGAGCCAGTCTCCATGTGCCGCTGCCGCCCAGATCTCTCTGCACCAGCCCCTTACGGATCCTCCCGCGGGTGGTGGGTCTGACTCATCCCCCTGGACCTGTTTGCCATGGGTGACCCTACCAGGGGCATAAAGCCCCCGACAACATATCTCCCAGGATCATTCAGGTACTCAAACCCCTCCACCACGTTAAGGTGGCGGCTCAGGGAGGGGGTATAATTCAGGTACAATTTAGATTTTAGTTAATATTAGTTATGTTGAGGTGAAGTCAGTTGTTCACGTAGCAGAGCCCTGCCCCTGGACCCGGAGCCGTACCCAGAGCATGGAAAGGCAACTTGGCTGGAGTTGCTGCTGGTCTTCCAATGACTGCGCAGGGGCGTGACTAGCACCGACCCCGTGAGCCGGTCCCAATTGTTCCAGACCCCTTTTGAAGGTAGTACCTCCAGCGGTCTGCTTAACAACCCCAAAAAGGGAGCAGTACGGATCATTTTATGCAGTGTACCGCCCCGTACCGGCCCTATGGAAACAAGGCTAACTACAGATGATCCTTTTCTTTGTACAAAATTAATTAATAAAGAAACTCAGAAGAAGCATCTCTAGAATGTTGCGAGGCGTGTGCTCACAGCCTACACTTCTTTTAAATGTTAATTTTTGCCGAGACATCATCAGCCTTTGAATTTAAACCAGTTCCTGAAGAAAGAGGGAATCATCGACCCAAGAGCCCATAGTCTGTACAAAGAAAAGCTATGAGGTTACGGCGGTGAGTCTGAGTAGAGTTCCTCTTGTTGTGGAACATCGACATCCCGTTGTAGATGGTTGACATGGCAATGAGGAAATATCAACGAACATCTCATAGACTAGTGTACCCCTTGTCTGCGCCCTTGCATCTCTTAGGTGACGAGCCAAGCAAAACCGCAAACCTCACAACTTCCTGTTTAGATGCAGCGACAGTTTGCACTCAGTTTGCACTCAGTATGGCTGACCTCATTTCAAACAAAAGGCTGTTTCCATATGCTGTTATATGGCCTAAATACAAACAAAAGGGCATTTCCATCTTTTGCACATACAGATTATAATATACAGATGTGTACGAGTGCAGCACTGAATATATGAAAATAACTTTGGCTGTGATAAATCGAAATAAATCAAAAGACAAAGCCCAGTTTTAATTAATTTACAATAAATGTAAGAATTCATAAATGGTTAATGTAACTTTTTATTATGAAAAATACAATAAAAAATAGATTCAGAATTTGCCATATCACCAGTTGCCAATAGTGTCAAAGAATCTTAATAGAAAAAAGTAATTAAAAGCCAAATATATGAATTTATTTTTATTTAGCGTAGTGGTGGGAGGTATTGGGAGGTATCGAATTATCGATAATACTGTGAATACTGTTTATTATCATGTTTATAGTAAAACAAAAGCTATCTCAAAATGCTGCTGAAGAGCAAAAAGTGCAAACATGTTGTAAACGTCCACATAAAGATATAGAGTGATATTTCTTCACTTTTGAGGGTAATACCGTCCTTCACATTTGTCTGATACTTTAACCTTAACTAAAGACACAGTTCTTATTTCTGTCACGTATTGACAAAATATCTTGTGGTATTGGGATACTACAAGAAATATATTAAAAAAACACCATACTGTTGTAGAATAAAATGTAGTAACCCGACCTTGTGGTATTGGGATACTACAACCACCATATTGTTGTAGAATAAAATGTAGTAACCCGAGACACGAAAGTTGAAGAGAAGAGGCTGGAGTCTTAACACAGGAGACGTTTATTTACCATCAGTACAGGGCTGGAGACATAAGCCCTCGAGTCATTGTGATAGTGTTGTCCATTCCAGCTGCTGCGTTTTAAATGGATTTTATGAACAGTTAAGGTCATACTAAGGCAGGACGGATTACGCAAAAACCTCTTTAATAGTTAGAAAGCAGTTTGTGCATGTTGTGAGGTATATCACCGCAACCTGCACTAATCTAAGAAGATTATTGGGTTTGATCCCAGGTCATCAAAAGAACAAGAGGGCTCCAGTCAACTCTCTTAGTATAAAAAAATGTATCCCACTTACTAAAAGCAGGCCTCCAAACTTCAACTTCAAATAAGCAAACTCTGTGTTATTGTGGTGCACTTTTGTCCCAGAGATCCAAGGTCCCAAGGTCCCTAAATCTTCCCAAAACAAAGCCTGTGAGTAGCAGGTGCTGACCTTGGAGAGTGAGGCCTCAGAGGGACCCACGTCTCATGCGAGGAAGTGAGTCCAGGAGCTGCTCTGGCTTTGAGGCAGGTCTTCTTTATAGTTGCATCATCCTGTCGTAGGAGTTGATATATATACAGTTGTACGCCTTGTCTGTTCTTTTGCACTCTCCAGGTGAGGCGTGGAGTGAAACCACAGCCTCAGTGTTTGGTTAGATGCAGCACAGTTTGCACTCAGCATGTTTTGAAGTTGCAACCCAAAAGGTGTTTCTCCTTGTGGTTATTTGAACTACAGACACAACATGTTATTTCCGGCTTTTGCAAAGTGTAGCGTGTCTCTACAGTAGAATGCATATTTAATGGTTTAGCAATACAATGATTTTAATAAATGTGGGGCACCAGAATTCCTACAAATTCAAAACGAAACCACAAGAATCAAAACCTATCAATTCTCTCAGTCTGAAGGGTAAAAGTCCCCAGTCAGGGATTAGGTAATAACTTCAGAAATCACTGAAACCAGAATTCTTTGTTGTGGTTTATTTATCAAAACAGGCAGGTTAAGCACAACGTTAGAAGCTGAAATTATGATATTCAATCAAACAGCGATGGGTTGTCTCGGTCAACAGAGTGATCAGTTCCTCTGATGGAGGTAATAACGCAGATCTGGGGTTGATCCAAGCAGGACACCCGGAGAATCTCTCGTTCCGGGCCAAATCTCGAGGGGGCCACAACACCAGTCATGGACTCAGCCGTGGTTTTGGTTATGGTGGTCCTAGAGAGGATGTCAGGGCATCTGGGCGTGGCCACCGGTCCAAGTCACGGGCACAGCGGTCCCCACAGAGATGTGGATGACACGGAGGATACGGCGTCTCGATCCGGGATCCAGCTGTAGTCATTGGCGAGTTAGATGGCTGTATTTGCGTGAATTTAAGAATGGAGTTACTCCAGTTTGAGGGCAATTCTCAGATTGTTCACTTGCACAGTTTTTAGCAAAACAAAGGTAACTAGGGATTTTAGAAAAATATAGCGATTAAATATTTTGGATCCAAGGAAAAAATAAAAAAGATTTTGGTTAAATCAGCTTTTCCTCACGTCCTTAGAGACGAGAGGGTGCGAGGGGTCGCATCTCGGAAGATAGACACGCTCCACAGAGGCCAAAGTTTCACTTAGTGGGAAAGAAGAAGACGGGAGAATGAGACAAAAGACTAGCCACGCGCGGCGGCTTGTACATTGGTTTTCTACTGTGACCTCGGTGGGCATAATTTTATGCAAATTTGGATCCCCGCGCTTTGGAGTTGCTTTGACTAATGTTCTTTTCTATGGTCTAAAGTTGAATCCCGATGCATCTATAACATCACTTTACACAATAATTACAGATTACACAGGAATCACATGGGATTAACCAAGGTTTACGGTTGATTAACCCCTGTAAATGGAGTTATGGGGTTAGCATAAAAATTCACGACAATTAGTGGGTGTCGCGTTCAGCAAAATACACATGAATATAAAGTGTTACACATATGTATCAGTGAAACAGTTAGAATGACATGGTCCCATCAGACACATCTCATTTGTCTGGTCTTGCATTTATCAATCCAACATCATAAGTTATAAGTTATTTTAACCAGTCCACCTTCGTAACAAATCCCTTAAAGTCGGTCTGTGGCGCCAGTGTCGGGCTGGTAAGAGAAATTAGGAGAGGAGTGTGACTTATGGCTCGTCTTAGCAAAAGCAGGGTGTTTTTTTGTAAACGAGACTCAATCAATATCGTGGTGTGTCTGTCTTTGAGCCCCCGGGGTCAGTCAACGGGCGTTTGAATCCATCGGGTCATCTGTCCTGCTGAGAATATATAGACTCCACAGCTCATTGATGTGGAATCCCTTAGTTCATCTGTGACAAAGTGTGGGCTCTTGACCGAACAACGCTGTCTCTCTCCCTACAAAAGGCTCATATAAGGTTCGTAATTTTGAGTTAACTTAATATGAAACATAGTACACTGCGGAAATAAGCAATATGATGCACAAAAACACATCACGTTACTGAAATATAAAGAATATAAATGTGTAGATGTAAAAGTACTATACTACATATGGAAATGATTTATAACAACACAAATAAACACAAATATTTAGCAGCTAACTCAGTTCCACCAATCGGCAGCCTTCTCAAAACAGTCTGAAGCTGTCCAGTCTGGCCACGCTTCCACTGTAGGGAGTATTATACCTCTGATGACGCAGGCCAAAATAACAAGGCCTGAGCTGGGAGTCAGATCCCCAAGAACAACACAACACACTTCACGTTGACAATGGAGATAAGTGGAGTTATTCATGGTTGGTACTGGGACTGGAGACTGCTTGGAAAACCATGTGCCGCAGTGGGGCATTAGTGGTTCTAGGACTCACTGTTGTTGTGTTACTATGTGAGACATGTCACCCACTTTGCCTAATGAGTATTAAGTATTGCCTATTACCAGTAGTGGAAGAAGTACTCAATTTTGCTACTTAAGAAAAATCCAGATACAGGAGCAAAAAAATACCAAAGTAAAAGTATCACATGTGCCCATTTAAAAATGTACTTAAAGAGTTAAAAGTAAAAGTATTTCTCACGGATTTTGAGGTTTATAATGAAGCTTCAAATGTAGTGATTTTGATACAGATTTGTGCTGATTTTTTTTCTGGCTGGTTTTATTTGTATATTTTTGTTTGCTCAAATTATGAAGTAGATAAAAATAAACCCTTCAGACTTTCTGCAAATGTCAAACAGTAATAAAAAATACTTTTACTTTTCAGTCCTGTTCAAAAATGTAGTGGAGTAGAAAGTACAGATACTGCTCTCAAATGTAATGAAGTAAAAGTAAAAAGTATCCACTTTAAAATCTATTTAAGTAAAGTACAGATACCTAAACATTGTACTTAAGTGTAGTACTTTACTACTTTTATTTCATTACATTCCACTTACTGTGTTGTTTACTGCATGTGCTCCCCTGTGATTACTTTTAGAAGTGTATATAACATTTGCTATAAAGTGTATATAACATTCATCTCTGGTCTAAATGTGCTTTTCGATCAGGCATTGGAGGTAACCTGGTCTCAATCCAATCCAGTCGCATCTCTACCAGTTTGCATATGAAGTACCCACCAGGAGAGGTGCCGGACGACAGAACTGGCTGCTATAGTCCTTGTCGGGCTTTCTGTGGCTCAGGTAAATAATCATTTGTTACACTGCACAGCTACGGTCTGCACGATTTAGGAAAAATATCTACCGGTAATTATGTTTTTTCCGACAAATATTGTGAGAGCGATTAGATTTGTGAGTTATATTTTAATAATCGGATTCTGTTCAAAGTTCACATTTAAAACACATCTAGAAGAATTGACAAAAAAGGCTGAAATATGAACTAACAAACTATTACAAGAATCACATTTCAGCAGTGGTGGAAGCTAACGAAGTAAAAGTAGTAAAGTACTGCATTTAAGTATAAATTTTAGGTATCTGTACTTTTCTTAAGCAAATTTTACAGCGGATACTTTTTACTTACTACATTTGAGAGCAGGTATCTGTATGTTTATTATTGTTCATAATTTGAACAAACAAAAATATATGAATAAAAACAGCTAGAAAAAAAACGACGATTCAATTATTTCTGTTGAACAAAATTCGGCACAAATCTTTATCAAAATCACTACATTTGAAGCTTTATAAGACTCAAAATCCGCGCAAAATACTTCTACTTTTCACTCTTTAGGTACATTTTTAAACAGATACTTTAATACTTTTACTTAAGTTGATTTTTTCATGCGATACTTTTACTTTTACTTGAGAATTTTTTGCTCCGGTATCTGTACTTTTATTTAAGCAACAGAATTGAGTACTTTTTCCACCACTTTCAGTTTCAGTTTCAGTTTCAGTTTCAGAACATGTTTAAACTGATCTAAACTACAAGGTTAGCAGTTTTCATGCAGAATAAGACATATATTTCGTTGTTTGTGGAGTACATTTTGGTACTTCAAAAACTGCAGCCTTTGCCTTTTGAGAATTGTGTCCATTCAAATATTAGTTTTGACTGTAATTAATCTTGCCGCCTAACTACTACATAACTACTTTTCCTTCACTTTTTCAGGTTCAAATCACCGTTCTGCTCAGGTTTTGCTTGCTCTGGTCATACCTGGCCAGCTCATTTTTTTGTTCACCATTCACGTAATGAAGGGGGCGTACACGTTGCCAAGTCCCCTGTTCACTTTTCTCTTCTTGTCTGCCTCAGTTATTCAGGTAAGTTTTCTTGTACATTCAAATAAGCCTGTATTACGTCTAAACAGGGCCGTCGACAGAGGGGGACAAAGGGGTTTGTTGTCCCGGGCCCCAGGGTCTTAGAGGCCCAGAAATCAACCCCCTTCCTAATAATTTATATTACTAGTTTTATATTTCAATACTAAAACTAGTATCGAAACTAGATTCTCATTTAAGCAAGTATCACTTCTTCTAGAGTTGTCAAAAGTATCGAAAATGAGATACTAATCAATACTAAAACTAGTATCGAAACTAGATTCTCATTTAAGCAAGTATCGATACATAACTGGATAAAATAAAAAAATATTTTAGTTTTATCAGAAGTAGTGTAAGACCCATAGACTGTATATATAAATGGACATAGCTAATGAGCTAGCCGCCCCGTTCCAAATAAGAAGTGAGCATGGGCGCGCTTCTGGCTCCAAATCAGTATCGGGCGGACACGGGTGCAGACCAAACAGACCGAGGGTGCATTGGAGTTTCAAAGGCGTCAGACATAATACGCTTCCATTAAGTGTCATTATTTTAGGCGCCTGAAATGAAGGTGTAAACAATAATCACTATATCGACTTATCGTTCTATATATGTTAGATGGTCCAATATTTTTGGGATTAATATTTATCGTGGGGACTTTTTCTTTGTATTACTGGGAATTTTGTGGTTATTTTTCTGTTCTACAATGAGATTTGAGCTGTAGAAGATTGAATTATGAACTTCTGTGACTCATTATAGACACAAATTAATTACTTAAGTGTTGCATTCAGCTATTTATTCATTGGAGCTTGCATTTTTTTTACAATTTTATATATTTTGAATACTTTTTGGGGGATAATTCCGCTTCATGGTTTGGTTTCAATATTATCGTTTATTGTCTACACTTACTTCAGCAATATATCGCACTTCAAAATGTGTTACCGTGACAGGCCTAATGCACCCTTTTTCACCCTTTTGCCCCCCTGTCGACCCGGGCCTGGTACCGAGTCTCCCTCTTCTCTCTCTCATTGTAGTATTCTCATTCTAACTATTTTCCATGAGTGTAAGGAAACACACAGAGTTTCTTCTGGTTGTTTATTTTCTGTAATTGTGAAGGAAGCGATTTGAGACCAGGTAGAGAGTTGAAAGAAGTTTGATCTGATCAGAAGAGTGAAGGCACAGACAGCAGGCACATGCGTTACATTACGAAGGAGAGTTCCCAGTACTTATACCCTGAGAAAGGTACTATCTATAGAAGGCTGGTTTTATAAGGACTTAAACTAATGTTACATACTGTCTGTACAAGGTCATAAATGGATATAACGTTAACTGTTTACAAGAAGGTAGAATATGTCACTGAAAAGATGGATTACAATGGCCTCTTGTCAACAGAAGATGAAAACCCGTATCATGTAACCGAAGTAACAGGTGTCAGTGAAGACGTCTTAAAATAAGCATGTGTCACATTCTTACGGAGAAACAAGTTCATCTCAGTGTCTGTAACACACAGTATTCGACACAAGGTTTAAGAGCAAAGAGATTAAACAAAAATCATGCTTTCATTTTCCGAACACAAGGGCTACTGTAGGCCGTAACCAACGCCGGAACAAGACCAAAACAACAGCAGGTTCAACTCACTCGAGCCAGTCTCCAAAACAGACCAGTAACTGACCAATAGAATCTTCACATCCTTGTCGGCATAGCAACAACAGCATTTAGGGTTAGGGTTAGGTTACAGTATTGTGTAATTACTTCACCAATTACTTCTCACTGTAACTGTTTTCCATCAGGTTGTCCTCCTTCTGTGCATAGCTGAGTACATGGTGCACTGTTTATGGAGAAGGCTGAAGGACCCTGACAGTTATTCCATACCGTACCTCACAGCTTTGGGGGATCTGCTCGGCACTGGTCTGCTCTCTCTCGCCTTTGTCATATTGTGGTTTAGTGGGGACCCTGGCTCTACCTAATATCTGTTTTCTACTTTGACTCCTACCACTTTTTTTTAAATTAATGAATCCATTGGTGCATGGACTTTTATAATATTGTAGTGTTCTGGTGTAAGGGAGCACGCTGCATTTCTTCTGGTTGTTTATTGTCTAAACACAAGGGCTAGCGCAGTAACCATAGACTGTGTGTATATAAATGGACAGAGCTAACGCACTAGCCGCCGCGTTCCAAATAGGAAGTGGTCGTAGGCGCGCTTCCGGCTCCATCAACGCTGGCTCCAAATCACTTTACGTTGAAAAACTGTCACCCCTCTCTCTGTAACTGCTGCTGTCAGACTCGTCATTTTGGTCTTAAAATGTTCATATTAACCCGCTCTACATGATCCTGGTGTTTTTATTTCACTCTTTTGTCCGTGAATCAAGATATGAACATTAATAACAGACAAATCAGGCGCCTTCTTTCCACGAGGTCGCTCCCGCTAGCGTTAGCAACAGGTTTGACTGACAGCATTGCTAAGTTGAGAGAGTCGCCTCGGTGAGTCCATTCCCTTCATTAGACTAGTCCCTAGAGAGAAACCAAGGAGGCCCAAGACAGACGGGAGGAGACGCGTGATGTGCTTTAAATGCAGAAACTGTGGGTATAAAAAATACAAATGTCCTAATTAATGGCCATGAGCACATATTACTGCTGTAGTGCTGCCTCTTATGATTGAGATTGGTTTTGTTGTGGATTTTTACAAGCAAACAATTAAAGAATAAAATGAACTGAGAAGTTGTCTTGAATTTAAGCGTCTGATTTATTCAAAGTTCCACATTACACTAAACTGACTCTTGTGAGCTTTAAGTCATGTTATAATGTTGTTACCTCATCAAAAACACACCTGGAGTTGTGTTTGGTTTCATTCACACATAGTTGAGTAATCCTGCATTATTGGGCTGTTTACATCTCCAAAGCTCAAAATGCTCTGTTCCACCTTGTGATGTCATGAAGCGGTAATTTTCATGCTCACAGCTCTTATCTTTCTGTTCAGTAGAGATATGCAAATTCAGGGCTGAAATCATCCAAATGATTCTAGTGAAGGTGTGTGGAGTTTAAAAACACAGTAGAGCACTTCCTGTACCACATGACATCACAAGGTTGAATAGAGTGTTTTCTGTTTGAGAGAAGAACTCAGCCTAAATCTGCAGGGTTTGTGTGTTAAACATGTGGGAATGAAACAAAACACAACTCCAGGACTGTTTGTGACGAGGAAACAACATTATAACATAGACCAGAAAACAGCCTAATATGGGCCCTTTACAGCCTTGTGCACACAATAGTAAAGACGACCTGTCCCTGTCAGAGCACTGTCTCTCTGAACCTGTCCTCATGTTGATACATACAGAGCTCTTATACTCCACACATATATACATGAGCCAGAAAACCAGTTTAGACCCGTATCAGGAGCGCACAGGATAAACAGTTACATCACATATGATAATCAGCGCATTCTTCTGTGAGCTACTGCATCTAAGGTCAAACACATAAGATGACCTGGTATATCATTATACACCAGCCTGTATGACCAGGGCAGATTTTCAAAATTAAAAACTGGGACACAAACTGTGAAAAGAGCTCGTAATTATTATGCACACAGCCTATTCTGGACTCACTTCTTAGTTAGTATATCTATTTCTATATCTATGTACAATATCTATATCTATATCTATCTATATATGAGAGAGAGAGAGATAGAGATATATAGATAGATAGTGTGGTTTAGTTTCCAATACAGCTGCTCACCTTTGTAGCTGTCCTGCGGTCCGGAGTGGGATGTGTTCGGGAAATTACCCAAAAGACAAAAGCTCTGATAGTGTAATGCTATTTATTACAAAAACAGAGTATGCCAATTACAGACAAAAGGTCCGGGCGCTCTCTGAGCCAATGCGAGACACGCAGAACAACGAACTTATCATGTATTTATAGTATCTTATGGAACGCTGCCTTCGTAGCCTAACCCTCTATTCTATGTCCGAAGAATTAAACAGTTCCAGATGTTTTTGCACGTTGCATCTCAATGTTTAGACATGTGCCTCTGAACTCTATACGTTAAGCCCTTATAAGGAACTGTTCGGCACACAAGCCTCTGACGGTGTAGCCCAGACACCAAAATAATTTAAATGTATTATCGTATTGCACTTTCTACGTATCAGTGTTGGTTCTACTTTATATTTATTGTTTCTTACCATTGCTGTATTCGTCTTCTTACCATTGTTGGTATGTTTTTTTTGTTCAACTGAAAAGGAAGCTTAAACAAAGCATTTAACTTATGTTCTAATGGAAGACGGATGGGATTTAATAAGTTTTCTTCGTCCCACTCCTTTTCGAGCTTAAATAAGAAAAATATGTAAAATGTTGTAAAGGATTTTATATTTTATAATGCTTATTTCACTATTTTATCAAAGTATATTTCAAAGTGTATTCTTATTGTGCAAACTGCAAGTTTCGAATGTTCTTCTTTCTGTCATGCAAAACTTCACACCTCCGTTTCTAGTAATAACTTGTGCGAGACATGTTTCTTAGAATTGGTGCTTATACAAATGTATGTAACCTCCCACTTGTTCATGTAAGAGTCGAAGTCAATAAAAAGGAAGTAAAGGGAAGTGGCTCTTCGGTCGTCTGGGACGAGCTGTAAGAAGCGCCACTACCCCTTGCAAGTAAAAACTAGTGTCTGCCTTCTGTGTTTTATCCTCTAGCTAGATGAATAGTTAGAGGAAGTTCTGGTAAAGCGCCTATTGGTTATTAATAACTGTGCAATTTTCTGACAAATGTGCATTAAGTGTACTGGATACATGTGTTGTATACATCTGCTCAAAATAAATAAATGACTGGCAGCAGGTGAATATGGACCAGTGGATTCACTATAACAGATCAGTGTGTGGATGCAAAACAACTTTCTCAGTGACAGAGGTGACTGAGCCCAGGGCTGATGGCTCTGATCACTGCCTCAAACTGTGTGACATGCTGGAAATGAAGACTGACCTTACACTCAGTTAAAAACAATATTGAGAGACCATTACAGAGAAGATGACACAGTGAACTTGTACCAAAAACTGATCAACATTTCCCAGGACCCAAAAGAGTCTCCCCAAGATTTCCTCTTCAGAGCCATTGAGCTGAAAGACAGGTTCCTTTATATCTCCAGAGAAAAAGAGGAGGAGCACTGGTCAGGGGAGGTTTCTCAGGTCAGTGGGTGCAGGTCTACTGAATTACAACATTAAGGCAAGGCAAGACAAGTTTATTTGTATAGCATAATTTGTACACAAAGTAATTCAAAGTGCTTTACAGAATAAGAAAGACATTAAAATCACAATACAACAAATCAAAACAAAAATAATCAGAAATAATCATCATAAAATGAACATTAAGAGTGCAGAATAAAAACCTTTCAGTCACATGCAACTAAACAGAACTGTTTGGAGCCTGGATTTAAACATTGTCAAAGTAGACGCCTGTCTCACATGTTCCAGGTTTTAGCTGCAGAAAACTGAAACGCTGATTCCACATGTTTAGTCCTGGTTTAGTCCTGGTTTAGTCCTGACTCTGGGCACCAGCATGAGGCAGGTCCCTGAAGTCCTCAGAGTGTGAGATGGTTCATATGGCACTAACATGTGGGAGATGTACAGATGTACTTTGGTGCTAGGCCATGGAGAGCTGCTTTAAAGTGTGGCTTAGTTCTCAGTGCAGCTGCTCACCTTTGTAGCTGTCCTTTGGTCTGGAGTGGGATGTATTCAGGAAAAACCCAAAAGACAAAAGCTCTGATAGTGTAATGCTATTTATTACAAAAACAGAGTAATATGCCAATTACAGACAAAGGTCCGGGAGCTCTCTAAGCCAATGCGAGACACACCCAGAACAAAGAACTTGTCATGCATATATAATCTCTACCGTAACCCCCCTTCGTATCCTAACTCTTATCTATGTCCACAGACTTAAACGTACATAGCATCTCAGTCTTAGGAATGTGCCCTCTGACCCCTCTGACCTCCATATGGTAAGCTCAGATAGGGTGGTCAGGAAACCAAACCTCAGATGGTGAAGACCAGATACCACAAAAGTCTGTTCTCTGAGTCACATTAGGTTTGATGAAACCCTGATTGAGAGACTGAATGAAGCAGCCAATCTTGAAGCAGAGAGGCTGAACAAACTAAAGAGAAGCACCAAAGCACCAAAGAGACCACCTCAGCTCCAGCTAACAAGAACCCCAAACCAGCCCGAGCTCCACCTGAGGTACATGCCTTAGTGACAGGACTTAAAGCTGGGGCTGCAGAGGTGAAACAGAAGGTGCCAACTTCTCTTAATAACAACAAGCCCCAGCCTACCAAGAGGCCAGCAGACAACGCGGGACCCCGTCGGAGGAGAGGCTGCAAGACCTGCCACAACAACAGAGACTGAGACAAAATCAGCAAAACAGAGATTGCGTCAAATGTGGCCAGTTGGGTCACATCTTCAGAGGATGCCTGTTGTTGCTCCAAAGCATCTCAGGCAACCGCTGGCAAGAACAAACACACGTAAAACAGTGAGGTTAGCTGAACAATATTTGGGTAACAAGGAAAAAATAAGGTGGGCCTCACAGTTAGGGAGTGTTTGTACTCTGTCAAATAAACAAGGGAGACAGATGAACTCTGTAAGAATGTTCGTTTCTGGTGTAACCCAGAGAGGTGTAACCCAAAGAGGAACAAGAGTCTGAAACATAAAGTCAGAAGGGTTTAATGAGGTTCGCACAGGAAACAGTGAAGCAACGGACTCTACGGAAAAGATGAGAGTCCTGAGATGTGCATGTTTACAGTTTTTATAGTGTCTCTCAGTGTGTGTGTGTGTGTGTGTGTGTGTGTGTGTGTGTGTGAAAGGACGCTTCTCTCCTATTGTATTTTATGTGTCTGCATTTTACTGGTATTCACGGGTTATTAACTTTAAACTTGTATCGATGTGCTAATGCTAAAGTAGAGCGACACTAAATGCAGATTCTTTATAACTCCTAGGACCAGAGCAGTTAAATGGAATTGCCGCCAACCAGACAGAAATACTATTTATTGGACGGGTCCCAGGACAGTTTCAACTTGTAGGTCCAGACGCCTCCAGTTCCAGCCTTTTAGAGCTTGTGTCTGGTTAATAATCTAGAGCTTGTATTAGTTTCCAGTGACTCTAATGTGGCTCAGAATCCTGTCATAGGTTTTAATGTGACAGAGGAAATTATTAACTTATTCTCTTTTAATGTTAATTTTATGATGATTTTTTATGATTATTTATGTTTTGATTTGTTGTATTGTGATTTTAATGTCCTTCTTATTCTGTAAGGCGCTTTGAATCACTTTGTGTATGAATTATGCTATACAAATAAGCTTGCCTTGCCTTGCCTTAATGATAAAATCAACAACTGGGTTCCGCAAACAATGACTGTGCTGCCAGCATTGTAACGACAAACACGTGCCTGTTTGCAAAGCATTGAAAGGACTTGTCCATTGCATATAGTGCCAATGGACTTTCTGCACCTTGAGCAATGCAAAGGTGGTTGTGAGTATGTTCTTGTGGTGATGGACCATTATACTCGCTTTGCTCAGGCATACGCTACCACTAACAAATCTGCAAAGACTGTGGCAGAGAGACTGTTAAATTACTTCTGACTTAGATTTGGCTTTCCGGAAAAATGTCAACTCCCAAAAACTTAGGGAGGGAGTTCCAAAATAGACTGTTACACCATTTAAAAGAACAGCCCGGTGCCAAAGGGTCACATACAAGTCCGTATCAGCCGCAAGAAAATGGGCAAACAGGACTCTTCTCTCTATGCTAAGGACACTAACTGAGGACCAGAAAACGGACTGGAAAAGCCACCTTCCCAAAGTCACACATGTCTACAACTGTACTGTTAACGAGTCCACTGGTTACTCTCAGCGTTACTTGTTATTTGGCAGGTTACCCATGTGAGTGTGTTGAATTGCCGCAGCGATAGAGCAACTTTATTACTTTTCCCTGAGGGTGAGACACCAGTTGACCCACACTAGCAACATATTAAAACCCTTTACATCACAAGGTTGGATGTCCCCCAGCTTAAGAAAAGTGCATAGAAGAGTGAAGGCTCATCTTATGGGGACGGACCCTCGCTGAGTCGGTTTATCGACTATAAAAGGCTCTCGTAATTCCCAAAAATCAAGAAAAATGAAATGTAGTCAAAAAATGTCTTTTTGGGTATTTATTGAGTGAGAGTACGTATTGACACACTCCACAAAGGTTCTTTTCTCGCTCTAAAATGGGCGCAGCATATATACATTTCACAAGGGGCTACAGACAGCCCATGACTTGGCAAAAGACCAATCAAATCAAAATAACCATCCCACAACTTTTAACATAAAGTTCAGTATTCAACCAGAAGTTGTATTGACACATCACCTGAGGTTCAACAAGTTCAGGGCGACCCACGTGGGACTAATCTCTAAAAAGGAACTTTCTCCACATCTGCGCTATCGGTCAATCATCTTGGGCCCCTCCAAAAGAGGAACTTCCCCCCTTTTACATTTTAACTTTTGACAAGAAACCCGTTATCTTTGTTTTACAAGTTTTTCCATGTTGCATTCATTTCACATATTTCTCACATCATTTTGTTATACTGAAACTTTTAACATTTCTTCTTGTAATACAAAGGCAAACAGCATTACTCATACAAGTAATAGGTAACTTATAAAAGCCAGCATATGAAGCACATGTGACATTCACACATCAGAGAACTTATAAGGCAATTACATATCATTCTATATAATTTTACTACTGTAAGCATTTGAGGCAGTGTGACGTCACGTTCACGCACCCTTTGGCGGTCCCATGGACACTGGGATCCCTCAACAGAGTGAGAAGGAAGGGTCAGGAAAAATCCGCTCCTATTGGGAAGACAATATTTATGTCATAGTCTGATGTTGCGTTCACGTGGCCTGCTCCTGACCTCACAGTACATGAGCAGGAGGACGCCATCCCGCCTGAAGCTGCTGAGGAACGTGGATGTCAAGGATGTTGGGGATGTGGACGGTGGTTCAGATTCTGACCCTGCTGAGGAAACAGGAAACAGGAGCAGATCAGTTCATATCCAAAGAGACAAAGGCAGAAACCAGAGATTTTAACTTACAATACACTGGGTCAACCACGTTTCACAGAGAGAGCACAGGCTACTCAAGATTTAAATGTTAATGGTTATTGGCGACCTTGGTACGAAAGTTGAAGGTTGATTTAAAAATGTAATTAAATTGAATAAACAGAAATACACTTTGTTCTCCATAAGACTGTTCCAAATGTACCTGGTTGATCTAGAATTGACACATGAACTGATGGCCGACTATGTGTTGTTGCAATGGAAAAATGTTTTTCTTTTGGTAAATGGAATGTGAAAGAAGACATTGCCTTTGAATATGAACGTACAATTTTATCATTTAGAAGGTACATTTTTCTGTGTTGGGATGACATCTTATAGTGAGGGTAGAGTGTGAGACATGGGATTTACATTTATTGTTGACATGATTGACAGACAGATATGATTAATTAATTTACAGTTATACCCATTGACTGTATATATAAATGGGCATAGCTAACCTTCTAGCCGCCGCGTTCCAAATAGCAAGTGGGAATAAGCGCGCTTCCGGCTTCATCGACTCTGGATCCAATGCACTTTACATTGGAAAATTGTCGCCCCTCTCTCTGTAACTGCTGCTGTCAGACTCGTCATTTTGGTCTTAAAATGTTCGTATTAACCCGCTACACATCCTGGTATTTTTATTTCGTTATTTTGTCCGTAACTCAGGCGCCTTCTTTCCCCGAGGTCGCTCCTGCTGGCGTTAGCAACAGGTTTGATTGACAGCGTTGCTAAGCGCCCGCTCCCTGCTAAAACAGCGGTGTGGGCAGGAGGGGACATTGCCTTCAACCTCTTCACTCTAGATTGGCTCTTTGGTTATGTCAGAATTCCAAATGTGAAACTTGACTCCAAATTGGCCCCTATAACTGCTCTGGCCTCGATGAGCTTCATTTGACTGGAGCCGAACGCTGTGGGTGACGTCACACTCACTTAGTCCACTTCTTTATCCAGTCTATGGTTATACCAGATTAGACTGATTATTAGAAACATGATTAATGTGAATGGCTTTTAACACGTGTGACGTGAGGGCGTGATTTTAGAAAACTTTGCAAGTTCGCTACAACGCCACCAGAGGAAATGGCCTCGAGACCAACCACAGTTTTAACTGTAAGGCCACACAAGCTGTGGACATTTTATCACAATCCTTAATGTACTATAGGCCTATAGGACAAATTAAACAATAGCTGAAAATAATGCAACGCCCAAATTAAGCACAGAAATTATAACAAGCAAATCATGCAAATAACTGAATAACTGCAAAACAAAAATAGGGAACATGTGGACTCATATCATGGACTCTTGTTCTGGACGGTGAGCAGAAGATTGTGCCTAAAAAGAGACACAAGTCTTAAAAAAATTGGAGGAAAGCGAATCTACACGTGCATTTTAGAGCATACCTGCCAGCGGAAGGTTCATGCTCACGGACAGGAGGGGGACAACAGGTGGAGAAGACTCGTCCTGCTGCAGTGATCCCGAGTGAGAAGTCACAAGCTCACGGCGCAAGCCGAACAGGTGCGCCCAGGCACTGAAGCGTGCTCCAAACCATAATCTTGGCTTGGTCCTCCTCTTCCAGAAGACAAGGGATGCATCATACTGACTGAGTGGTCAGAGTGTGTTCTGTCATGTCTCCACTGTCCCCCGTCCAGAGTCACGGAGGAGAAGGTGGTCAAGCCTCAACCCACTCCATGCTGTGTGCTGCTGTCCCTTATGTGCTCCTGTAGTACTGTGTGTTCATAAAGTTTAGGTTTAACTTATAATTTATTGCAGAAGTAAAACGTATTTCATTTACAGCTGTCTTAAATGTAGAATAATGGCAGTTTCTTTTAGCTGAAGAACAACCTACACAGTTTTATAATCGAGGAAGCGTACTATGGTAATGTTCCAGTTACAGAAAATAAATTTGGCCTTTATATGAACTTAAAGTGTGTTTTAATGATGTGTTTCTATCTGTATCGACTTCTGATTCATTGAGATGTGACAATTATTTGATGTCTCTTTTGATAATAACTAACTCATTTATTATGTATCAAAGAATGTTTAAGCAGTAAGTACAGTAAGATAATTAGTGTTTTTTTTTGGACTGTCACATGATTCAAAAAAGGGAACACAATTTAAGAGTATACTGACATACAACTGTTTTTTGTTTTTTTTTGTTTTGTTTTTTACTAACCTATTAATATGCTTTATGTGTGTAATGGGTTTGACTATTTACATTATTACATCATCCAAAAGTTCCTTCTGACTGTATAATAAACCATCTTTACTCAAAAATTGACCTAATACACTTTTACCATTTATGTAGGCCTAGTCCCTTGTCAGCATCAAAATCCTACATTAAGAATTTAAATACTTTTGTTGAAACTAATTTAGGCTATTTTATCACAAGAGCATTGTCAAATTGGTTATATTTACAGAAGTTATAATAACTAATAATAATATATAATAATCCATTTGCAAAGCCTGGTGACTTATGAAATACAAAAAGGTTTATTCTTTGCAACAACAGATATGGACAGGGCTCAGTTCTTCCCTGGCCACAGACTGGTAGCCTTCTAGCGTCGCACGTCTCCCTGAGTCTCTCCCTTAGAGCATCTCTCTCCCTGAGCATCTGAGGGAGCATCACTCTCTCCCTCTAAAACCAGAGCATCTGTCTCTCCCACGGGAAGTTAAAGAAGCAAATTTGTTTCATTCCTTGAACAGGAATGGAGGCCTCAGACATCATCTGTACTCCATTCTCAGACCCAACTCAAAACAAAGAAAAAAATAGGGCTAGCCAGGATGCTAACAGGTGTGAAATCACTCATTAAGGGTTTGAATGACTATGCTAAGTAGGACTCAGGCTCAGTGCACACTTAGGGTAAACTGAGGGATCACACAGATGTTGAATTGCCGCAGCAGTAGAGCAACGTAACTAACTTTTCCTGAGGGAGAGACCCCAATGGACCCCTAATAGTAACCTACCTAAACCCTTTTACCACACAAGGTTGGATGACCTACCAGTATGAAGAGTGCAAGAAAGTGGAGACTTACCGATCCGGAATGAGTCTTCCTGCGTAGAGGTCAGACGATAAACTTACTAACACTTATGAGATTTCTTGAAGAGGCACAAATAAGATGCAGTCAGTTTAAGTGTCTTTTTTTGGGGTGTTTATTGCTTTAGCAGTCCAGTATGCAAGAGGACACAACTTTAACACAAGACAAGGTGTGAAAGCGCCTCTGTCATTCCCCCGTTTGCGGTAACCACTGAATTGGCAAGAATAGTATCGGAACGACGATAAACGCCAGTATTGTCCCGGCTACCGTTCTTCCTTCCCAGATAAGAGTTGAAGATCTATAACTTCAACTGAGATCTGCATTCAGGGTCGCAAGATTCGCCGGTGACCACAAAGCTGACCCAACACCCCCTGCCAAGGGCCAGGGAATTGAGCTCCGCGGTACCGCTAGGCAAACAGTAAATTCAGTATGTGAGAGTACCTATCGCCCCTCAGTAGAGAAATCGACCTTCAGAAATGCACAGCTTATATACAGTTACGAGGGGATTTACATTTCCATTGTCCAATCAACGTTACAGCTGAATATGACCTCATGAAAACCGGCCAATCAAAATAAAAGAACAGCCTACAAACTTTCCCAGTAGGTACTTTCCAGCTTCTTTTACTGCTGTGTGTATTGCGTGACCTATGGGACTTTACATCCCATGCTCTCACTTTTTGCTTTACGTCATCATTTCCTGTTGAAGCCTTCACACTATTACATTTTAACTTTACCATAGACCCTAATGTTATTTGTTAATTCCTTGTTTGAACTTTTTATTTACTATTAACACACAGTTCTACCCCTGAATATAATATATAATAAGTACAGTATCATTTTAACATGCCCCTTGTAATCGAAAATTAAACATCAATCATAAAATGAAAAGCAAAAAGTAAAAAGTAAAAGTAGCAAAAACAATATAACTGAGTACTTATGATGATCATATGAGTAATATAGTAGCAATTATAGCAGTTTAGCTTAGCAATTCACTCTCATTAGCTAATTGTGATTATATAATAGCTTAGCTTGTTCTACATCAGCAACGGATAAGCAACATACATATCAAAGCAGTGACATTTGTTTCACACCCATGAGTTAATTAGCTTTTACACTTAGACGTGTGGAACTGCATCATTTTCTGTGGGATGGGCAGAGCCTTCACACATGTTAATGTCTGCTCTGGGTCTGACAGACTGTGTGGACAATATACAAATATAATATTGCTTATTTTCTTTCAAAGATGCAAAACGTTCTGTTTCCCATGCAGCAGTGATCATATATCACAAAAAAGGGAAACAACAGCTATGTTCTGGTCATTTTGGTTAAGGCCACATGTCTTATCTGTCTTATCTTATGTCTTATCTGCCCCTTCCATCACAGGAATGTGTGACCCCCACTGTGGGAGGGTTATAAAACATTGATACAATATCACACTGTTTAACTTTGATTTAAATTTCTTATCTATAGAATAGTAAAAGCTGAAGTTAAATCTATCGGCTGGATAAAACGCTGCTCATCCAAGCCGCTTCTTCA
>JACM01022832.1:0-11195 GCA_000787095.1 Periophthalmodon schlosseri
TGTCCCTCCTCTGCACCATCACTGTCTTCCCTCTGTATCACTGTCCCTCCTCTGCATCACTGTCCCTCCTCTGTATCACTGTCCCTCCTCTGCATCACTGTCCCTCCTCTGTATCACTGTCCCTCCTCTGTATCACTGTCCCTCCTCTGCACCATCACTGTCCCTCCTCTGTATCACTGTCCCTCCTCTGCACCGCTGTCCCCCTCTGCACCACTGTCCCTCCTCTACACCACTGTCCCTCCTCTGCACCACTGCCCCTCCTCTGTACCATCACTGTCCCTCCTCTGTACCATCACTGTCTCTCCTCTGTATCACTGTCCCTCCTCTGCATCACTGTCCCTCCTCTGCACCACTGTCCCTCCTCTTTACCATCACTGTCTCTCCTCTGCACCACTGTCCCTCCTCTGTATTACTGTCCCTCCTCTGTATCATCACTGTCCCTCCTCTGTATCACTGTCCCTCCTCTGCACCACCATCCCTCCTCTGCACCACTGTCCCCCCTCTGCACCACTGTTCCTCCTCTGCACCACTGTTCCTCCTCTACACCACTGTCCCTCCTCTGCACCACCGTCCCTCCTCTGCACCACTGTCCCTCCTCTGCACCCCTGTCCCTCCTCTACACCACTGTCCCTCCTCTGCACCACCGTCCCTCCTCTGCACACGTCCAGCCCATTGTAACTGAAATATCTCCAAACATCATATGAAGTGTCAAAATGATGGACTCATTCTCTGCTTTTCTCTCCAGTGAAATAAAACATTGTCCAACAGCAGCTTAAGCTCAATGTGAAGCTAAAGCAAATCAGCTGAACCAAATATATGCAAACGTCTTCAGGAAATCTGCACGTCTGTATTCTCAGAAGTAATAATAAGACATTTGATTGGTTGGTGCCTTTTCTGAAGACACAGTTACCTAGAAACGATACTTTAATCATGTGTGATTCTTCTTCCTTTGCCTTTTTCACAAATTTGCTCAAATCGGCTCATGTGTAATGTTTGGTGTTGATTAATATGCAATCTTAAAAATATATATTTCTATAATACCTTTTAATATACTCTTTTGTTTTCTGTTTTCATTAATGATTTACCGTTGACTGTGAAAAAAGCTTCAATGACAATATCTGCAGATGAATCAACCGTCTCAGCCATCATCCTGCAGATTCATGCAACAAAATGAACTCTGTTTTGTCCAGAGAGCCGGACTTGTATGAGTCTCTAAAGAGCCGGACTTGTATGAGTCTCTAAAGAGCCGGACTTGTATGAGTCTCTAGAGAGCCGGACTTGTATGAGTCTCTAAAGAGCCGGACTTGTATGAGTCTCTAGAGAGCCGGACTTGTACGAGTCTCCAGAGAGCCGGACTTGTACGAGTGGGTCATAGGAAACAATCTGGTGCTGAATATTATAGGAGAGCCGACTTGTACGAGTCTCCAGAGAGCCGGACTTGTACGAGTCTCCAGAGAGCCGGACTTGTACGAGTGGGTCATAGGAAACAATCTGGTGCTGAATATTAACAGAACTAAAGCCATGATAATTGAGTCAAAACAAAAGTTTGCCCATGGGTCAGAATTAAAATGAAACATCACTGGGGAGAGTAAAAACACACAGTCCAAACTAAACTGCTGGGTCTGGTCACTGACAATGGCCGGTCTTGGACAGAACATATAAACACTACTTGTTAATAAAATGGGTCATAGCATCGCTGTAAATAAAACGTGCCATTAAAAAAGTCATTATGTCAAATGTGACACTTTGGAAATAACAAAGTCTTTAATATTATGTCACTTGTCTTATTGTTCTGAAGTGTCGTCCTCTGCATCTCAAAAACATCTAGCAAAAAATACAAGTTGCTCAAAATAAAGCAGCAAGACTTGTACTTGTACTTGTACTTGTACTTGGCTGCTCAGTTAAAACCAGCAGAGAACAGATGTCTTCCCTCTGTCATGGCTCACTTTAAATCAAAGAACACAAGTTACACTGGGCTCCTCGTCCTACAGGACACTGACCCTAAAGACTCCTGCTTTATAATGAATCAAATCATTCATGGTGATTCTTCGTGAGTTTGCACTTGAACTGTTACTAATGGCCACAGAATTACACTTTACCCCAGAACCAGTTTCATGAAGAAAAGCGTTGTGTATAGATCGATATATAGATCGATATCTACTCGGAACAGTGTCCCATTGATATTCAGCAGCTTAAAAACAAACAGTTGTTTAAAATGTGTCTGAAATGTCACATGTTAAATTAAATGCTGTGTAAATGTGAACTTTAGATAAACTTGAATTTAACTGATTATTTTTAAGAAAATGTGACTTTATTGCAATGAAACATCAAATGTAATAAATGTAGATTTGTAATGATAAAATTAAGATTTTATAATTTATATTTCAATGGACCCAGGAAGACTGGCTGACTGCACTGCTCTCAGCTAATGGGATCCAAACAAACAAATAATAATATGGCCAGGGGCGTTGGACTGGGGGGGTAAAGGGAACTGTTTACCCAGGGTCCAGTGCAGGGAGGGGCCCTTCATGAAGTCTGTAATGGGCATTTTTCATTAGACAACATGCAGTTCTGTCCCACCAATATAACTTGTACCCGGGGCCCAGAATTTTGTTGCCCTCTTACCCTGTGGCTCACATGGGCCCCTCTCTAAATAAATTAATAGGAAGAGGGTCTAATTCTGGGGCCCTAAGACATTTGCTTCTTCACCGTGGCGACAGAACGCAGAATGAATTGCCGACTGCTCCCTAAACCCATTTTAATTCTCAAGCAAATTTAGCACCAATTCAATGCAAATCACTTCGGAATAGGTTGTGTTGTTTACTGCAGAGACGTCTGTCCTCACTGTGTTGTCTCCATAGACCGTTTATATAAATGGACATAGCTAACGTGCTAGCTGCCGTGTTCCAAATAGGAAGTGATCATGGGAGCACTTCCAGCTCCATCGACTCTGGCTCCAATTCACTTTCTATGTAAAAACTGTGTCCTCTCTCTGTACCTGCTGCTGTCAGACTCGTCATTTTGGTCTTAAATGTTCGTATTAACCCTCTACATGATCCTGGGGCTTTTATTTCACTATTGTGTCTGTGAATTAAGATACGAACATTAATAACAGATGCCTTCTTTTCCCAAGGTCGCTCCCGTTAGCGTTAGCAACAGGTTTGATTGACACCGTTGCTAAGCGCCCGCTCCCTGCTAAAGGACGATATCTTCAACAGCCTCGCTCTGGATTGGCTCTTTGGTTGCTATGATACCCGCAAAACTCCGCTCTGGTCTCTGAGAGTTGTGAAAAGTGCTTATAACCTCATCGTGGTGAATAATTAGGATGTTCAAAATGCATAAAGTAAGTGAGAAATAACTTTCGACTACTGCAAACTGTTCTAGTTCTGTTTTTCATGTTCAAAAATCTGGTTCAGTGTTTTTAATGAACATCTGTAGCGTTACAGTGTAAATATGGCAGATTAAAGCAAAGATGCTAATGTCCATCTGTTGTCCCCATAGACAGCTCCAATTCACTTTCTATTGAAAATCTGTGTCCCTCTTTCTGTACCTGCTGCTGTCAGACTCGTCATTTTGGTCTTAAATGTTCGTATTAACCCTCTACATGATCCTGGGGTTTTTATTTCACTATTGTGTCTGTAAATCAACATATGAACATTTATAACAGACAAATCAGGCGTCTTCTTTCCCCGAGGTCACTACCGCTAGCGTTAGCAACAGGTTTGACTGACAGCGTTGCTAAGCGCCCGCTCCCTGCTAAACGACTGGTGGGGGGCGTTACCTCCAGCCGCCTCGCGCAGGATTGGGTCTTTGGTTGCTATGATACTCGCGGACGGAATTCCAAATATGAAACTCTGCTCCAAATTGGCCCCTATAACTGCTCTGGCCTCGATGAGCTTCGTTTGACTGGAGCGAACGCTGTGGGTGACGTCACACTCACTTCTTTATACAGTCTGTGTTTATCCCTATAGACACAGTGATGACTGTCTGATATCACCATATTGCCATAGTAGCTGTAGCTCCATTATCCTGCAGTGGGAATTGGATATTTACTCGACGTGAGACTGGTGGTTCCCCAGTGCCAACCCCATCCAAGGCCCATTTACAGACAGGCTCAAGTCACATGATGCCAATAGATAGGATGAAGAAAATAAAACCGTTTTTTTATCATTAAAGTTCCCATATTACGCCAAACTGACTCTTGTGAGCTTTAAAACATGTTTTAACGTTGTTACCTCCTCAAAAACAGACCTGGAGTTGTGTTTTGTTTCATTCACACATGTTTGAGTAACACTTTATTATTAGTCTGTCTGCATCTACAAAGCCCAAAATGCTCTGTTCCACCTTGTGATGTCATGAAATGGTAGTCTTCAAGTTAACAGCTCCTTTTACCTTTAGTTCAGAGATAGGAAATTCCAGGACTAATATTATCCAAATGATTCCAGTGGCACAGTGGAGCACTTCCTGTATTACCACATGACATCACAAGGTGGAACAGAGTGTTTTCAGCTTGAGAGAAGAACTCAGCCTAAATCTGCAGGGTTTGTGTGTTAAACATGTGTGAATGAAACAAAACACAACTCCAGGTCTGTTTGTGACGAGGAAACAACATTCAAACAGATCAGAGAAGAGATGGACCCTTTAAAAAGAAACATGACACTAGCAAACATCACATTAACATCAGACGCGCTCACAGCTCCACAGATCCGATTGTCTGTTCCTTCTTTCTGTTTTAATGCTCCTGACATTTGGAACAAGCTCTGAACATCACCATGGAAACATCCAGGGGTTTAATAAAATAAACATTCTGTTAAAGTTTTCTTAAAGGTGAACCACGTAACATTTCTGGTGGAGGATGCACATCACCAGGTCAAGTTACAGGTCAGATCTGTGGAGAGGCGACCACGCTTACAGTAAGAGTGCATGTTTTTCATATTGTGGGACATACCAGGCCAAGCAAGAACTTCTCCATGGAGACGAGCAGGTGTCACACCCTCCACAAGAAAGTTACAGTTTTTATGTTTTTATGCCTTTGGCCTGGGATTCAGAATACGCACATCTACAACACTTTATGAAGATGTGAGTCTGGTCACCGAATCTCCCAGAGTTCAGATGGGCGTGATTGACAGGTGCATTAGCCAATCAGGGACACGCATGGTCCGTTCGTATCAAAACAAATACGGCTGCTTACGAGGAAAAAATATCACAGGCGACTGAAAAACATGGATTTCTGCAGATTTTGTTTGTACATGATGTGTGACCAATGAGCTCCTTCGTTTCACATGTCACTGAAATAAACAAGTCTGATTGGACGATCGTGTTTGGTTCTGGTTCGAGACGCGACGGAGGGAGTGGACCACACTCATATTCTTCTGTATACAAAATATACAGAGATTTCATATTTGGAACACACCAGCTCATTTTGCAAACGAAAGCTCGATCTGTTGATACTCTGCAGTGACGGCGCGCTGGGTGGGTTCTACGTGTATGTGTATGGTGGAATGTTCAGCAGTTACCATGGCGACACAATGCACACACAGCCAAAAAGTTTAAAGACAGTCTGAAAACTCAAGAAAAAATACAAAATGGATTTAAACAGCAGGAGTTTGATTTTCAACAAAAATGTGAGAGTGATTAACTGAAAAACTGTTAGCTAATGCTAATGCTAATGCTAGCTAGGGACTCGTTTAACGGCACGAATCAGCTCACCTGTTGCAGTTCCAGCTCTTTCTGGCCAGATTGCGTTAAAGCAAAACTCAGATAAAAGTCTAACAAAGCCTCAGACAGAGCAGCGCCTCCAGTTAGCGTCACGCCTCTAAGGAATGTTGATGACGTCAGCTGCAAAGTATCAATTTAAAGGAAATAACAATAATGTCAGGCCTGTTCAGTCTGACAGGAAACTTCCATTTTGTGTAAATTGAATGAGGCGTTTAATGAAAGTCTGAAGTGTTTTCCTCCGTCAGTGTCGCCCAAACAAAAGGTCACTGCTCTATATGCTCCTCATGCACAGCCACACGCCTTAAAGGAGCACTAAGACACTTTTCTGGTGAAGGATCTGCCACCTGCTTGTCTCCATGGAGATGTCATTATTATTATTATTATTATTATTATTATTTTGCCGAGAAGGAGGGTCTGAGGACAGGGGGCGCTCTGGGGCACTTCTCCATTTTGCTTGTTTTCTGTTGATTAATTTGTTTGTCTGTTTCTCTTTCATTGTTGATTTTCTAAATTTCTGTTGGTTAAATCAATTCTTCAGCCCTAAGAGGCGACTGCTGCTGTGATTTTGGGCTTTACAAAAATAAATTGAATTGAATTATTTTGCCAAGAATGTTCCACAGTATTAAAGGTCCTATATTATGCAGAAAACTGACTCTTGTAGCTTTAAGTCATGTTATAATGTTGTTTCCTCCTCAAAAACCGACCTGGAGTTGTGTTTTGTTTCATTCACACATGTTTGAGTAACACTTTATTATTAGTCTGTTACATCTCCAAAGCTCAAAACGCTCTGTTCCACCTTGTGATGTCATGAAGCGGCAGTTTTCAAGTTAACAGCTCCTTTTACCTTTAGTTCAGTAGAGATTAGAAATCCCAGGCCTGAAACTATCCAAATGATTCCAGTGAAGGTGTGTGGAGTTTAAAAACACAGTGGAGCACTTCCTGTATTACTACATGATGACATCACAAGGTGGAACAGAGTGTTTTCAGTTTGAGAGAAGAACTCAACAAAACACAACTCCAGGTCTGTTTGTGATGAGGAAACAACATTAGAACAAATCAGAAAATAGCCTGATATGAGAACTTTAAACTATATAACCATGGAGACAAACAAGTGACAGCAGCAGGCCAGGTTACAGGTCAGATCTGTGGAGAGGAGACCCGCTCAGTCTGTACACCTGTTTATAATCAGGATCTGAACTGAAGCTGGATTAGAGCATCTCTAATAAAAACACCTGTGATTTAACAAATGTAAGATATTTTTAATGGCACACTGCGGAACATTCCAGCCAAAGTAATAGTATTTCCATGGAGACAAGCAGGTAACGGACCTCCCTCCTGAAAAGTTACGTAGTGCGCCTTTAAAATATGCCACCTTCACGTGTCCAGCTGTCTGCGCTTGATCTTTTTCCCGGGCAACAGCAGAGACCAACAACAAGCGCAACAACTAAACCACATCCACATCCACCTTTGACCTTCTGAACCCAGCGCGAGGCCAGGACGCGGAGGTGAGACGCTGTGGCGTAAGGATGGCGTCAAGGTCAAATAAGGGAAAACGACAAACTAGCACGCCCCCCGAGCCGCGCGTGCACCTATCCGAGCAGAGGCGAGAGCACGTGGACCAGGCGTTTGGAGAGACATGTCCAGTGTGTTTGTGTGGGCTGTCCCCGCGTGGCATCTGTGTTACGGTAATAAGAGTGAGGTTTAATGTGCGCGTGTCAGGTGCGGTGGTTCTCGGCGCGTGCCAACTGTGAGTCACTTCCTGATGCACGTGTGAGCGAGGTGCACAATAATAACAACAACTGCGCACCCGCGAACATGAAGTCATCGATATAAACAGAAGAACATGAAGCTGTGATCATCAAACTGACAAATACAAGGAAACACTCAAAGGCGCGGGAATAACCTCTGCCCCCCGTGCACACGCACATGCACACACATGCACACACACAGGCGCACACATGCACACGCCTGCTCCAGAGTCCCGAGCGCGGATCAAACTGTGAAGAACACCGCGCGCTCGTCAGACCGCAGCCGCCGCGCGGACCCCTTCCCCGGTCAGAGGCGCGCGCGCCCCGGGCTTTACCTGGTAGCTCAGGAGGCTGTCCGGCTCTTTGGACATGTTGTTATTGTGGTTGAGCTGTGGTCCACGCGGTGAAGGTGATTCTCTGACCGCGGTGACTGAAGCGGCTCTGGCCCGGCTCTGGCCCGGGTCTAGTGTCTATCTGCGGCGGCTGAGAGAACAGACATGGTGAGATACATCACTGTGTGGAGAGGTGACGGGCATGAGGTCTCAGTGTGAACAGGCTCCTCTCTCCTCCTCCTCCTCCTCTCTCCTCCTCCTCCTCGTGTCCTGCTGTGGAGCAGGGTGCGGAGCATCGCTGCAGAATCAGCCAATCAGGCGCGAGCGCCCCTCGACGCAATGCTGCTCCCCGCTCCAGTGTGGAGTATAGATCTATACAGACCCTCTGTGCGCAGTGCGCGGAAGTGGGCTATAGGCAAATGAAGAGGGCGAGTTCTAGGCTAATTAATTCCATTTAGGCCCGAGGTTCACCCCCAGTGACACTTGAATATTGACGGACATTGACTGAATACAGTGCATCGCTGTGGGCTGTTAGGATCATCACAGTCACTGGGGCTGAATAAAAAGCTCTGCGGCTCACAGGGTGGACTCGGATCACTGACTCAGTGGCTACATTTGAGCTTTGGACACCACCTGGCGGAAGAAGGAAGCACTGCACCCTCCATAAACCTTAACCTGGTCCAGATCACGTGACCTGTCCACTCTCGCTCTGGTCCAGGATCACGTCTTCAGCCTGTGCGTGAACGTGCGCATTTCTATCCGGGGGATAAAGGATACTTTCTTTGGCACATGCGCAGTTCGCACAGGTGAAGCTGACCGTTCACCTGTGCGCGCGGCGTCCAGTTTCTCCAGAGACCGTCTCCATGGCGACCGTAAACAGTGAGAGCGTAGTCATGGGAACAGTGTGAGTGTCGTGAGGCGACCGCAGCGGATCGGGCAGAGACCTCCGTTATACGATATATTTTAATTTAAGACATTTACAGTGAGATTATAACTGGAGCCTCCAACAGAACCACCGCGGCCCAGTGAAGCCACGAAGCAGAAGGACCCCGGGTGTTTATGGACCCGCGCAGCTCCGGTCTCTGGTCTGACAGCCGTGTCCAGAGCTGTGTCCAGATTGAGATGTCCCCTGGATTTATCCCCGCGTTACGTAAAGACTTGACCGCGTGAGCACTCGGCTGTAGGTAAGACACGTGCGCTTTATCAGATCATTCTGCACTAACGCAACTTTATTACACTGCATCATCTGAACCACTGACACAAACTACACGAGGGAAAAGCTAACGGACAACTGCACGATGTGTTCACAGACTCACGTGATCCAGTCACCACTATGCAGCAGATGCCAGGTATGATTTAAGGGTTAAACAACAACATCTACAACTAGTCCTACTTTATTTTGCTGTATTTATAATAAAAATTGTCCAGTGTTGCAGGCGGCCGTGCCCCGCTGCGCCCCGTGCCTCCCCGCCCTCAGACCAGACCGGATCCGCGCCGCCAAAGCGCTGGTGGAGAAGGCTGTGAAGGTGGGACACGCTTCACTTTTTACGCACGTGGTTTTCAGCTGGAACTATTTATTCCTGTTCATTCTATAATAAAAACGACTCTACGTTTCATCTGATCCTGTCAGGACTGAGCCCGTTTGAAAGTGTGAGAGTTAAAATCACTTGAAGTTCTGAATATTTATAGATCGGTCTGGGCTTTTTGCAGTGTCTCGTGCTGTTCTGGGCTAATTATTTTGAATAGAGGAAGTATTTTACCTTTTTTAAGAAGTCAAGTGCATATAAGTATAAGATATACTTTATTTATACTGTTTAAAGGTAGAGTTCCTCACTTTGGGTTGCCAGATCCTATGACTGAAACCAGCTGGTAAAACACCTAAAGGGCTCTGTGTGTATAAACACTAAAGGCATCATAGACTCACTCACTCATTCACTTTAAAGGTGCACTATGTAACATTTCTGGGTGAGGGTCTGCCACCTGCTTATCTCCTGGAGGTTTCTATGGCTTAGCTTTGAATGTTCCACATTATGGCATTAAATGCATCTTGCATTATTTTGTTATAGTGTTTTGTTAAAAGATACACTGAAAAACATGCATTCTCACAGAGAGCAGGCTCACGGAAGTCAGCAGACTTGTTTCTTTTATTAAGTGGTTTTAGATGAATATTGTGATTTAAAATGTGTAAATTATAACATAATGATCCACAGTGTCACAGATTCAAACTACAGAGACACAAGCTCAACAGGACTGATTTAAAACAATACGGAAATAAAATCATTTCAACTACTGTTACTGTTTTGCAGTTCATTTTTGCCCCTGACCTCCCTCTCTCTCTCTGTGTTTTAGCTCCATAAGATCTTCTCGGTGCAGGGCCCGTACCCTGTGATCCGGGAGGCCCTGAGGTCCCGGGGCTGGGTGGAGAAACGCCTGCCCCGCCCCCTCCACAAATCCCCTCAGAGCCAGGGGCCTGAGGAAGACGAGGGGGAAGAGGGAGAGAACGGAGCTGATGGAGCTGGTGAGGGGAGCCATTTTACACACATTTATTTAAATCAGTCGTATTGTTCTTGTTTCTCTATAGTTTTAATCTGTGACACTGTGGATCATTATGTTAGAATTTACACATTTGAAATTACAATATGCATCTAAAACCACTTAATAAAAGAAACAAATCCACTGACTTCCACGTTAGAAAACTGTGGTGTCCAGTGGGAGCTGACGTCGCCGTAAACGTCATCACAACAAAGCGCCACATGCTGTCGGCGCCCCCTATGGACAGCTGCACATCACACTAGAGCGGCACATTTTTTACATTTGTACCAAAATGACGACGCGACGCTGCCGAATCCTACGAGTATCAACGATTAAGAAAATAAAACTGGAGAAGGAAGTGCGTATGTCACAGTGGGCGTGTACGTCACAGTGGGCACGTGACGTACTCTCAAAACGCTCCGCAAGGTGGAACAGAGCGTTTTGAGCTTTGGAGATGTAGACAGACTAATAATAAAGTGTTACTCAAACATGTGTGAATGAAACAAAACACAACTCCAGGTCTGTTTTTGAGGAGGGAACAGCGTTAGAACATGACTTACGGCTCATGAATGTCAGTTTTGTGTGATGTTGGACCTTTAAAATTAAACTATGAGCAGTTTAAAGTGTGTGTCATGTCACATGACCCCAGCCTGAGGTAATGAACTGTTTCTGCGTCTCCTGTTTCAGCCGGTAAACACACACACTAATCCTTCTACATTTTTAACAAATGCTGTGTAACACTGGATGCTAATTGAGGCTCCTAATTAAAACTAACAAATGGGGCTTTTAATAATAAGGTTCATGACGACTGATGAGACAAAGTAAACTTATATTACGTAAAATGGACTCTTGTAGCTTTAAACCA
>KN473549.1:7830-45495 GCA_000787095.1 Periophthalmodon schlosseri
AGGGGGGGGAGGGGGGGGGGGCGTCCAGACACACAGGAGGTGGTCTGTGATGGATGACCCAGACACGCTCCCAGCCTTCGGGGAGACTACATTATAAAGATTGATGTCTCCGGCTGTAGACTTATTCACAACATGCAAATCGTCAAAAACAACACGTCCTACCAAACTGATTTCAACAGATAAATTATGATGCATTATTGATTTTCGCACTCGTCATAACAGAAAGCGGGCGCAGGTGGGGAGGGTACGTGATGTATGGGTGAAAAGAGGAGAGGTGGAAAGAGAGAGAGAGAACACTTAGTCTAATCTAATAGTCTTTTAATGAGGCTCGCCGCGTGTTGCTTTGATTAAATGGCAGAGGTTTGGTATAATTGAATCAGCACATTTGTTCGAAAAGACAACTACAAAACTGGAGCAGGGAAAAAGTTGGAAACTGGTAAGATAGGGACGTTTGCCAGTTTTAAAAAAAAAAAAAAAAAAAAAATAGAGAGAAAAAAAAAAGTTGTAATTATTATCCTTCTAAATATTGTTTATTGTTAAATAAAGTGAAACTTCTAAACATGTTAATACAAAACAATAAAAGGTAACATGTTCTAAGTATGTGTTAAATATGTGTTAGCAGTTAATAGCAGGTTTTCAGAAATAAAAACTCCAGTAATGCCATGGTTTCTCAGTTCTGAACTTTTTAACAGAAAGTCAATGGACCTGTTGAATATGTTTGTTTTTTTTACACACACATTATTATTGATTAAAAAAAAAACATGGCACAATAGGAGCCGTGACACTCATCTAAAACAGACCTGGAGTTGTATTTTGTTTCATTCACACACTTAACACACAAACTCTGCATATTTAGACTGAGTTCTTCTCTCAAACAGAAAACACTCTCTTCCACCTTGTGATGTCATGTGGTAATACAGGAAGTGCTCCACTGTGTTATAAACTGCATACACCTTCACTGGAAGCATCTGGATAATTTCAGCCCTGGATTTTCCAATCTGAACAAAAGGCAAAAGGAGCTGTTAACTTGAAAACTACCACCACATGACATCACAAGGTGGAACAGAGCATTTTGAGCTTTGGAGATGTAGACAGACTAATAATAAAGGATTACTCAAACATGTGTGAATGACACAAAACACAACTCCAGGTGTGTTTCTGGAGGGAACAGCATTTTGACATGGCTTAAAGCTCACACGAGTGATGCATGCATGAGTGAGTAATCCTGCATTGACCTGTATGTAAGCCTTGAATGCTCAAAATTTCAGTTTTCTCCTACCCCCGTATTTCCTACCCAGTCAGACTCAGAAAATGTGTTAAAAAACTCCATAGATGAAAATCTGCTACTTGCGCTAAAGAAATACCACGGTCTCTCAGTTCTGCACTTTTTAGCAGGAAGGCAGTGGACTTGTAGGATAAGTTTTTTGTTTTGTTTTATTAATTCAAGAAATAAAGCTTACTAAACACCTTCACGAGGACCTTTTGGATGATTTCAGCTCTGGAATTGCTAGTTTGTACTGAACCAAAGGTAAAATTTACCTGTTAACTTAAATAACTATCACTACATGATATCACAAAGTGGAACGGAGCATTTTGAGCTTTGGAGATGTACACGGACTAATAATAAAGAATTACTCCTGTGAATGAATCAAAACACAACACAACACAAGGTATCTTTTTAATGAAGTACCAACATTATAATATGGCTCAAAGCTCACAAGAATCTATTTTGTGCATAGTTTCTGCTTTATTTTATTTGAACCTATATTGTATTTAATGCTTCCATATTTAGCATGCTATAGCTTTCCTACAATTTCTGTGAATTTCTGATCATTTCCCCTATTTGATTGCATTTTCAAGCTTCAATTTACTCATTTTTTAGAGCCATTTCCTCTAAGTATGATGCCATAACACTGGAGGGACCATAGCCTACGGGAGTCTATAAAACATGTTCACTCAAAGGTCACTGAAAGTCCATAGCCCTCACCTCATGGGAGATCTCTGTAGACTGTCTGCTGATGCTGTATTCAGGGGAGATTGGACATGGGAGTACTCTCTGTGGTCCTCTGTCACCTCTGTATACTGTCTGCTGATGCTGCTTTCACGGGAAATGGGATATGGGAGTACTTTGTTGACTCACTTCTAACTTTGAGGATTATCGGCCCACACATTCACGCTATTCGACCAGCATTGTGTAATCTTTCTGTCCACATTGTTTCACCTCTGCACCTAAACATATCGGCTGGCGTCTATTTGTATTACATATCTTGTTTTTGGAATAAATAGGCTACATTTTAAAGATGTAATATGTAACCTTTCTGGTGGGGTGGTGTGCTACCTAATATCCTTATGGAGATGTTTTTGCTTTACCTGGAATGTTTCACAGTACAGCATTATACATATCTATCTTGGCATATATTCACATGTTATTGCAAAAAAAAAAAAGAAACACTTATTTTAAACATGTATTCACCTTTCCACAGATCTGATCTGTAACTTGGCCTGAAGGCAGCTCCTGCTTGTTTCCATGGAGATTCATACATTTAAAGGCTATATCAACACCAGAAAAGTTACATAGTGCATTTTAAATAAAAAAAAAATCCAATATTCGTCAAATCTTAACACCTTAACATTTTCTTGTGTTTTTTGTCCCTGTAGGGTATCTGTACGTGACCTGTCTGATCCAGAACTGCTCAGACAAAATGGTGACTGCTCAGTTTTTGGGGAAAATCGACCACAACTCACTCCTGGTGCAGGACAGCTACATCTTTGTCAAGGTGAGCATCAACTGCAGCGCTAAGCTAATCATGGTACTAAGCTAAGCAGACCTATGGATCTATAATAAGAACTGGATAAGACATTCCCCCTTGTGTCCCGGGGCGAGAGCGGCTAGTGGCTGCTCCATAGGTGCTGCAGTTCCCAGGAGTTTGGGCCCAGAAAGAATTCTCCCATAGAGCACAATGCATTTTTAGGAATTCAAACTGCTCGTGTTTGGCTGACAGGGAATCCACCGCTTTCACAAAGGTCAGATTGTGTGGTTTTTTTTCTATATTTCCACAACATGAACATATAATAATTTTAAATCCGCAAAGCTCCAAAACATTAGCTTTGTAAGATTTAGCATAGCCCCACTCTAGCAGCTATCGGTGCACATTTCTGACGTTATATGGTGGGAGGTGCTCCCCTGTATTGATGAAGTAATGCAGAAGAAAAAATGATTTTTGGGTCCATGGACCAATGAGCACAGGCCATTGAAAACAATACGACGCCATCTTGGGTTCACCTTCCAGATTTTATTATACTTCCATGGGGAGACCTTATGGCGTTTTAGTTGATGAATTAGCATTAGGTTAAAAGTTCCACGAATGATGGATAGTTGAGATGCTTTTGGCAACTGACAACTGTGTTTAATGCCAAAGTGAGGTTGTTTTAGCCATTTAATTTTGTGTAGGTTAACTCTGGGCTAAAATGGACACTAAAGGATACATTGGCTGCAAAAGCTAAGGATATTTTTATTATATTTCTTGTTTTTGTTTGTTTTTTTGTTTGTTTATTTATTTTTTATGTTGGCACTTTCTTCACATAAGAATACCCAGAACAAATTATGTAGCTAACTTTTCATTATTTATGTAATTTATCATTTTTAGTTTCTGCAGTATTCTTTTGTTTTGTCTCCTTCCTGGGAAATATGGAGCCAATTGTCAGTTGCCTACACACTTTTTCATTTTAACAGGCTTACATTTCATGAATATAGCCTATATATCTGTTATGACACAGCAGATAATAACTAAGCTGTCCATGTAGGGACCTATAATATCTCAAATAACTCACGTAGCCTATTAGGAATTTTCTCCTGTGAAAATCAGCTCATTAGTGGAGAGAGAATTCAGAGCTTATGTCTGCAGCCTCCATCATGGTCTTCATTTTACCAATAACATGACTGCATTATTCATATAGACCCAGTCCATGTGTCCAGAGACATGTCAGTATATAATTAGATTGTTCACACTATGTCAGTTAAGTTGCCTTCTAGACAGAAGTCTTATTAGCTACAGTAATCTGTTGCAATAATTAGCTTTATGTAATTCTCCTGTCAATTTTTCCAAAAATCCAAATCCAAAAATATCTGGAAAACTTTACCCACTAACTACCAAGTGCTGCGTATCTCCAGGTTGGTCCACAGGTTGGCGGTGCGATTCCAGCTCCTACAGATGAATGTTGTTGTTGTGTCCTTGGGCAAGACACTTAACCCCTCGCCCACAGTTTCTGCGTACACTGGTGTATGAATGTGTGAATGGGTGAGTGGTACCTTGACGTAAAGTGCTTTGAGCGCCTAGAAGGTAGAAAAGCGCGATATAAATGTGATCATTTATTTACCATTCTCCGTTTAAAAACATGTTCCATACCTTATCACAAAGTGGCGTTAAACCATGATTTCAAAAGTATTGTATTGTAGATTGTTGTTGCAATACAAAAGGAGATATGTGAAATTAACTTTTAATCTTTAACTATGTTATAACATTGTTTGCTTCCATTGTTTGATGAGTCCTGTTTAGAAAGTCTGCTCTGTCTATGCACTCAAAAACAGGTGATATTGAATTTCCCAGGATTGTTACATCACAGGTAAAAGTCCGGAGGTCTCCTGCACTGGTTTTAAGTCCATAAATCATTGCCAGACTCGTTCCAAGCTTTTCTGTCGGAAAAGGTAGTTGTTGTTTATTTCTTCAATAATAATTCCCTCTGCTGTCAATAAATCCCAGTATAGGGAGTGCATCTGTAGAAACAAGTTGTCTGTTGTGTGAAGATAGTTATTATTTTAAGTTCTAAAACATGAGATGCCAAAGCAAAAGTAATATTCTTTATACCTACCCACTGACAACACACACACAGTCACAACTTATTCCCTCTACCAAGTCATATTGTTAGACGCACTATTTTATATTTATGCTAGCGTTTGTAAACATATATTGCAGGCTACTCATCACATTCTAAAAAGTGCTGTCAAAATGTCTTTATAGAAATATGGCCTGTCAGATAGAAGTCTCTTATTCTTTTGAAAACATAGTGCTGCCTTCAGGGACCTCCGTTACATCAAACCCTCTCATCTTTTTTTTCATCTACCTTTTTTTCATCGCTAAAACTGCTGCTATCTATCTACTGCCTCAAATCACATCTCAATCTTCTCGCTGACTTTACAGATCTGAACAGCTGAAAGGTCTCCATAGAAGTCCAGGAATAGCTGCAAGTTCCCCATTAAAACGCAATGAAATGACACGGAATTCTGAGATCCGAAGTGGTGACAGGAGCGCGCTGTGGGAGGATGAGAGTGTTGGGAGATTTGGACGGTGTGATTGGCTGTCAGCCACGGAGCATGCGTTTGATTGGCTGTCACTCACTCTGCATAAGGTCTTCGTGACTCAGGCTTTTTACTCAGAGTTCTGTTCACTAGGAGAAAGGGTGCGTAGATTTATTCACAGCTGAGTTTTGACCTTTGCGGAGTGCAGTGAGTCAGAGGCAGATGGCGAAGTGCCCTTAATGCCACCAGAGGGAAAGTGCATATACCCAAGAACACTTTATTTGAAATGGACTTGTCAAAAATGCCATTCTGCAACTTTTTTAGTCTGGTCTGGCTGCAAACTTGTGTTGTGTTTAGTGGTTATTATCTACTGTTGGCATTTTGGAGCTTTTAGCCATGTTATAAAATTGTTCCCTCATCAAAAACATACTTGGAGTTGTATTTAGCTTAGCCTATTAGCTGTATTCACACTGGCTTCATGAATCTTGTTCCTTAAATCCTAACCCTGAGCGCTCACAAAACACTCTACTTTCTAACTTCCCAGGATTGTTACGTCACAGGTAAAAGTCTGGACGTCTGCTGCACTGTTTTGAAGTCCACAAATCTTTGCTAGACTTGTTCTAAGCATTTCTGGCGTCAGATCGCATTCATTACATTACAAAATAACCTCTTTACTTTTTCCATTTAACTTTTTCGTGTGCTTTCTTCCCAGGTGACCACAGGGAATCGAACCAAGCACTACGTCTCATATCGGCGCAATGAGTTTGTCCAGATGAGATTTCCCAAGTACTCTCTGCCAAAGGTAAGTCAGCTGTTAACAGTGGACTGTGCCTAAGTTTGTACTTCAGTACCTAGTCCAGTCCACAACAATCTTTCAATTTAGATTCTCATAAATTGATGGATTGACTTGTTAATTATATGAATTCTGTATTAATTTTCAACTTGTTATTTTCACTAAAATGAGAGGCAAAAAAGTCTAGTTTTCTGTTTCAAAGGTACATTATGTAACTTTTCTGCTGAAGGGTCTGCCTCTTGCTGCTTGTCTCCATTACTCAAATTACGTTATTTTATTATTGTTCAAAAATACCTCAAAAAACAACTGACTTTGACTGGCTTTTCTATAGATCTGACCTGTAACTTTGCCTGGGGCGTCATCTGCTAATCTCCATGTCGATAGATAAGTTGAATGCTTTATTGTGAAACATTCAAAGCATAGCAATGACACTTCCATGGAGAAAAGCAGGTGGCAAATGCTCCAAAAAGTTATATAGTGAACCTTTAAGCATTCCTAATATGTTTTTTAAGATAGATAGATAGATTGATAGAAGGAAAAGTAAACGCAAAATCCCCCACAAATTAAATTAAACCCACAAAATCTTTTACACCACATCTATCAAATATTCATCAGCATTGACCCAGCAGTGACAGCCCTCCTCTCTAGTGTAGAGCAGAACCTTCCTCTCAGTGGCACAGTGACCCGGGGGCCTGTTTGAGCGTGACACCAGCCTGAGCGCTATCGAACCACACCGATTGATCTGCAGCTCCTCATGTATTTTTCAGGTTCAGAGCAAGAAAGACGCTGTTAAGAAGATCAGAGACATTGACAAGTGTCTGCGAGTGTCAATGTGTTTGGAGTAGGCTTTTGGTGGAGTGGTGCTTACAAGGATCTCTGCGCTTTAGGTACACTAGGTACACAAACATCAATAGTATATGGGATACACACATGTACATGCATGTACATGTATACGCAGGAACAATATGGTGGCAAAATGGTTAGCAATACTAGCCAAGACTGCGACAATGATAGGACCACACACTTATCGTTATTGTAATATTCGTATTTATTTTATTTTCCTTTTTTTGTTGAAATATTCCATCGCAGGTAGTGCTAAAGTAGACAGTAGCTCAGTTGGTAAAGCGTTTGTCCACTGATCCGAAGGTTGGTGGTTCGAATCCCGTGTGAATGGCTTAGTGGTTCCTTGATGTAAAGTGCCTTGAAGGTGGAAAAGTGCTATAGTGCTTTTCCTGAAATGTTCCACAGTATGGCATATTGTGATTTGCTAATTGTGTCCAGTCAAATTGTGATTATGATTTGATGGTAATTAAGCTTGTAGCCTTAATAAAGAATCCCAGAGTTACAAGGTAAAGGCATTGACTGTATAAAGAAGTGGACTAAGTGAGTGTGACGTCACCCATAGCATTCAGCTCCAGTCGAATGAAGCTCACTGAGCTTAGCAGTTATAGGGGCCAATTTTGAGCCGAGTTCCATATCTGGAATTCCAACCGCAAGTATCACAGCAACCAAAGAGCTAATCCAGAGCGAGGCTGATGAAGGTAACGCCCCTTCCTGCCCACACCGCTGCTTTAGCACGAAGCGGGGCTTAGCAACAGTGTCAATCAAACCTGCTGCTGACGTGGGAGTGGTCTCGGGGGAAAGAAGACGCCTGATTCGTCTGTTGTTAATGTTCATATCTTGATTTACGGACACAATAGCGAAGGAAAAAATGCAGGGTAAACACAATAGCAAGTAAAAATGGCAGGATCATGTAGAGCGGGTTAATAGGAACATTTTAAGATCAAAATGATGAAGCTCACTGCAGCGTTTACAGAGAGAGGGGTGACAATTTTTCAATGTAAAGTGAATTGGAGCCAGAGTCGATGGAGCCAGAAGTGCGACCATAATCATTTCCTAATTGGCTCGCAGGTTAGCTATGTCCATTTATATATACAGTCTATGAGTAAAGGCCTTATACACTGAGCTAATTATACCCAGACAAACAGCTATATTTTCTGTGTCCCCAACTCCTGCGACTATTTCAAATCACTCACTGATTTTTTTTTTTTTTTGGGCAGACCATAGCTAACCCGCCGTGTCTATTTGTGTTTAGATACCGTGCGCCCCAGTACCTCCTCTCTGACACATGTCCTTGTACTTGGCTGAGCAGATAGGTCACCAGCACTACACCAACCCCGCATGCTTTTAGTCACATACCGCCACATACTGCCACACGGAGGGGACAGAAAGGGGGATAGAGGGATGAGAAAGAGAGAAGGAGGAGAGATGTTTTCACGATTGAATAATTTAGGCAGGATGAAATATGCAGAGGCCATCAGACAGGCTGCAGCCGGGGTCCTGGGAGAGCTGACCTGGGTTTAATGGATTAAGCACACGTAAACATAAGGGCACAAGCATACATGGAGAGAAGGGGGTATTTTTAGGATGTTTGTCACCAAAAAAGACAGAAAAAGGTCTATATATGAGTCAACACTATTATTGCTGGGTTTCTGGTGACATCACAACATTCTATAGGCCAATATTATTTAATACAAATTTGGGATAGGTAAAAGTAAAATGTTAAAATACTGATTTTTGTTGTTATAAAGTGAGATGGGTCTTGGGGCTAATGGATATTTCACGACAAAGTACAATGTAATCTATAGGAAAAACTGGCTCTTAGTGTCTCTTACTCTCTTATCTGGGAGTATGACATCATCACATTGCAGAATCTGAAAACCACCAATAGATTATAATATGGAATAAATGCTACACTGTGGTGGTTTGGTCACATAATACATGCTAGGTTCTGTGCGTGCTTTGACAGTATACTGAATGTCTCTCTCTACTCTTCACCCCCATTTCACACTGCTCAGTGCTGTGTTCATTTCAGTCTACAAGCCAAAATATATGAAACATTGTAAAATCAGTGTGGTTTGTAACATAGTAGTTTGTATTGATTTAAACCTAATTAATTAACCATTTTCTTCTGGTCGCCGCAGAACCTCCCATCTACTTTTAAACATTTTAGATGAATGTTCAAATGATAATATTGTTTTGGACTCAATATAGCACATTAAGGTGCTCTTTTTGGTGGAGGGTCTGCTAGGTGCTCGTCTCCACGGAGATGTTATTTTTTGCCTGAAATGTTCCACAGTATGGCATAAAAGTGATTTATCTCCAATCAGTTGATGCCACCAGGCCGTTACAGGTCAGATCTGTGGAGAGACGAGTAAGAATGTATTTCTCATCAATGTATTTCTTTAGCAATGCAAACACCTGTCATTGAACACAAGATAGATAACTTTAAAGAGGGGGTATTTTACTTCTGTGGGGCATAAACTGCTAACACATAATATTTTAGATCACTATGTTAACTTTTATTGTTTTGAAAATGCTATACTCGTTGAAAAAAAACATATTAACACATATTTTTCATCTTTGATGCTGTGAGTCTCCCCTCCCTTTGCTCCTCACTCTAACTCGCTCCCCCTTCAGAGCGTTATCACAACACAATCATCGTGCATCCCGCTAATGAAACCACTGCACGTTGCATCAGGTTTGTTAAGTTGCTGTGTACAGTTTTGTAACCTGCTTTTGTATATTTATGGAGAATTATCATGTGGGAGCATGGGTGGTGTAGGCTTGTGGGCGGAGCATTGGACAGAATCTTACAGTTAACCGTAAGGAGGGTTTAACTAAGGCTCAAGAGAGATCGCTAAATTACTCAAACATTCATGTATGACATCTAAAACCTCTCCAGGCATGTTTTTTGATGATGGAACCACATTATAACATGGTAGAAAGCTAAAAATATTGATTTTGCATAATACCCCGTCTTTAATGCGTTACTGTGGAACATTCCAGGCAAAGCAATAGCATCTCCATGGAGAAAAGCATGTGCCACATACTCCAGAAAAGTTACATATTGCCCCTTTAAGTTACCAAAGTCCGTTCATATTATAATTCAACACACACCAACAGTTGATATAACAAAAGTAGTTCATTACACTTCCAAACCATGTACATCATTAAAACGGCCTTATCACTTCATCCCAGGATATAAACACTGTGATGTCTACACTTGATTACATTTAATAATCTGCAACCAAAATCTTATCTGTGCGATGGCAGTTGAAAATATGGCTGCGATGAAAGGCCATGTCAAACAGAGGAGGGCTAAGTGTGTTGAGTGAATGAGGAAGCTTGATTTGATTGGGATTGATTCACGTCTGTGGGTTATGGTGCAGTTATGAATATGACTTATGAGTGTAGAGAGAGAGGAGATAGTGAGAGAATATAAACCAGAAAAGTTACACAGTGCCCCTTTAAAATACAATATAACATTAACACACTGAATAAAACAATACAAACTACATACCTTTAATAGCTTGGGGTCTGCAGCTAATTATATAAAGCGTTTAACTGTCAGAGAACCAGGAAGTGCCACGGATCTATTATGAAATCTGGATAGGGTCTGGCTAGTTTAACCCTGTCGCAAGTTTGGACTAGTGGCCACTCCATTGGTACTACAGCAAAAAAAAAAAATATCCCCTCATGCCTAGAAAGCATTTTTTCAAATAGAGCATAATGTAAACACAAACTGCTCATGTTTGTCTGACAGGGCACTTACAGCTTTCAAAAAGTTTGGATTTTGTGGTGGATTTTTGCCTTTTTTCAGTTCATAAACTTTTCCTCAGTTTAAAATTCAGTTTAAACCTTCAGTTGTCTTAAAAATAGTGTTTTAATCGTTAGCTGCAGCTCACTCCGCTCTAGCTGCTCTTGCTCTGAGTGGTCACGTGGTACGCATGGCTTGGCAAGTACACTGTTTGCATGCTAGTTGTTGTTAGCATTACCATTACAGCAAAATTCCATTCTGTACTTCTGTAAAATTGTGAAAAGAGCTTATAAATTCATCATGGCGAATGATGCTAGGAACTATTTAGGAAAGTGAGGAATAACTTTGAACCTCTGTTAACTGTTTAAAATGAACTCGTCCTGTTTTTCACATTTTTGAGAGAGTAAAAATCAAGTACAGCGCCTTTAAGTGAACAGTAAAGCTCTTGACTTGATGATGAGTGATTCATGTCCCCGGGTTATGTGCAGTTATGAATATGATTCATGAGCGTGGAGAGAGAGACAAAGAGAGGGAGAGATTGAGAGAGAGACTGATTCAACAAATTCAACACCACATTCCGTATAATTATCACTGATAGTACCATTGCTATTTGGGCTTGGCAGAATAATAGGGTAATTGTGTTGCGTTTAGTGACTCATAAAATGGGTCGGATAAATAAACAGTACTTTCAAAATGATAATTGTTTGCCTCCATAGACCTTTTTTACGATTTTGGAATGTGCAAAATAAGCCTGTTGTGGAATACTGTTTATTATGAAGGAATTATGAAAGCTGTTAGAGAACAGGTTCATAAAAATAATTATGGACAATTGATGCACTTGTCTAAATATTTTGTCCACAGTTTTATTATGAAGAGCTGCATATTGGACAGTTTTTACTTAAATTCAGTTAAATACAAAAGGCTAGCTGCTAGCTTGAGCTGAGATGTGTCTGGTGAAGGTGCATGCACTAGCCACTTGCCACTTAGTGATGTCATAAAGTGGAACAAGCCTTTTCAGTTCTGACAACCTGAATATGCAATCACTCATTCATGGCTCATTGAAACAAAACAAAAATTCACATACGCAAATTTTGTAATGCGGATAGTAGTAAAAAAATTAGTTTGGCATAATATTGGACCAACTTAAAGGGCCTGTACCTGCTTTTTCCCATGTATCTGAGCAAAATTTGTCTTGCCCCAGTACAGACATATTGTATAAGCAGCTCTTGAGGTCAAAATAGGTCTGCTGCATACTGTCTGCATCTAAACCCTTTTATTGCCTGATAATCAGGAAGTGCACATTAGCATGTTAGTTGTTGTTAGCTTTACCCTCCGCACTGGTCTCTGAGAGTCGTGAAAAGTGCTTATAAACTCATCGTGGTGAATAATTAGGATGCTCGGAATGCATAAGGTAAGTGAGGAATAGCTTTAGACCTCTGCAAACTATTTAAAATGAACTAGATCTGGTTTTCACATTTTTAAGAGAGTAAAAATCAGGTACAGCGGCTTTAAGTCTGAGCCAAACCTAAGAATCCATCCAGTGGCGTATAGCTGACATGTACAGTAGCACATGTATGGTACAGAGCGTGTTTTGGTTGTCCTCAGAGAGTATCTCATTTCTCCTCTCAGCATTTTGGTCATGTGGTCCAGAACATACATTACATTAAAAAGTAACATAAGCTTCATGCCTGTATGTAGAACATCTGCACAGACTTTTCTCTCCACACTACTACTTCTGATGCCTTCTGTTTTGGACTTGATAACTATATTTTCATGTTAAAAGGTGCAATATTTAACATTTTTATATTAATAGATTCTTTTTATACAAAATACCCTGCATAATAAAACATACATCAGCGAAACAGGAAGGGCTTTCAGTACACGGAAAAAGGAACATAGGACAGAATGTGAGAAGGAAACAGCAAAGGTGTGCACATGAGCAACAAAACATAAAGCAGAACAGGAGCAACTCAAATTGGCCATTTCAGCCCATTGTAAAAGAGAGAACCACATTATGGACTGGGACGGAGCAAACATCATTGGGACAGAGGATAACAAACATCGTCGCTGGATTAAGGAGGCAATTGAAATACGGAAATGTGCCTACGGGACTTTAAACCGAGACGAGGGGGCTTTTTTACTCTCTTACTCCTGGGATTCTGTGCAGAAGAAGTCGGACTGCAGATGGTGCTGTTTTTCTTTCTCCACTGGTAGGAAGACAGCATCAAAACCTGTTTAAATCAGCTGACCGGACATGTCACAGTGACATCACATGACCACTCTGAGGAAGACGCTAGTGAGCAGTCCAAACTGTCAGGTATATGGTATGAAAACAAACTAAACCTTGGTCTGAATAAAGAATCTATTACTATAAACTAACAGATCAGACCAGATGAACCTCATTGGACTATTTTGTTAGGGCTGCACGGTATGAGAAAAATATGCAATATTCGATAACTATGTTTTGTATTGCGATAACAATATTATTGCGATATTTTAACATACTTTTGGGCACAATATCAGTTACTTCTCAAACTGAGTCAAAATAGAAACTAATAATAAAAATACTAATGTAGCCTTTTGTCCATTTTACTTTCCAAAAACAGTACACTTCTGTAAAATAGAGAACTTTGTATTGTTGTGATATATTTATTCTGTGGCAATATTGGTTACTGCATCAGCCAATATTGCGTTATCAGTATACTGTGCAACCTTAATTTCTGGGATAGGGTTCACTACCAGCTTGTCCGTGGATTCTTTTCTTTGTCTGGGATGTTCCACGGTATGGCATTAAACTGATCCATCTTCCATTTATCCAATGCTCAAAATAACCAAAAACGTTCCTTCTTACCGTGAGTGGACTCGCCTCCCCACAGATTTGACCTGTAACTTTGTCTGGTGGCATTACTTTCTTGTCTACATGGAGATAAACAATACGTTTCATACTTATACTGTGGAATATTCTAGGCAAAGAAATACATTGTCTATGAGGTTAGCAGCAAAAGGATATAAAACATTCACTTACATTTTAAATTATCCTACATACTTTAGCATGCTTCTCTTTTGTGCTAACTGCTACATAAAATAAAACCACTAACTGTTGGTACTTTCCATTTAACCAGGCTTTCAATATTAACCTCATGACTGAGCGGTTGTCAGTTGCCAAAATCTCAAATAGCCTGTAATGTGACTAACGCTAATCTAATTCCTTCCTGAATATGTATTGGACCATTCTGCAGCAGTATCCCTCCTCCCCTTTTACTTATATGGTGTTTTCCTTGACATCTTGCTGACTTGTTCAACCGCTTTCCTGAATTCTTGCGGCATCTATTTGACTTTCCGCCCTATTTTCAACATATTGGCCCCGATATTATTCCATGCATGCTGTTTTAGGTCAGGGCCCGTGTGTGGATGTTGGTGTAGAGATAGGGGGCAGAGCGGTGATATTCGTCCCCAGCAGAGGGCCTCTTCTCTGGGGTAGAGTCGTGGCCTTGCTGCCCTGACACTGATGGATGGAGGTGTTTATGTTGTAGACCACAGACAGACAGAGGCTCCGGCCTGATATGTGTCCCCATTTTACCTTATGGAGAGCAGCGCTGAGGCCGTGTCTGCAATAATGTATGAGGGACAAAGTGGACTTGTACTGAAAAAGCTTGTTTAGAGGCACAGCAGCACTGTAATTAAAGAAGACATATTGTGCTTGTGTCTGCTATATAGTTGTAATCTATGACCCTCCTGGATCATTATGTTAGAATTTGGACATTTTAAATTGCAATATTCATCTAAAACAACTTAATAAAAGAAAGTCCACTGATTTACAAGTTTGAAAAATTGCTGTCCCAGTGGGAGCTGACGTCGCCGTAAACGTCATCAAAACAAAGAGCTGGCACCTCTGATGGATAGCTGCACATCACACTAACAAGTAGCGAAATTTTTTTTCTCATTTGTACAAAAATGTCTACGCGACGCTGACAATTCCTGCGCATATCACCAATTAAGAAAATGAAATTGGACAACGAAGTAAGTACAGAGCAGTGGGCGTGTGCTGGTGGCGGTGAAAACGGGGGTTGATCGGCAATATGGCGTCTTGAAAATTAGCAATTAAACATTGCTCAAACATGCACAAATCACTCCAAATACAACTTGGAGAGGGTAAATGAGAAGGAGAAACAACTACAACATGGTTAAAAGCATAATAGGTCTGCTTTAAAGATACATTATGTCACTTTTTGGTTTGACTCCTGCTTCTCCTCATGAAGATGTTGCTTTGCCTGGAGTGTTCCACAGTATGTATTAATGCATTAAGTTTTGTTTTTCCCATGGAGACAAGGAACCAGGCCAAGGCAAGCCTGCTCACTATAGGAATGCATTTTTTTAGGGTATTTTTGAGCAATAAAAACCCTTTAGTGCACAGATTTAAAGGTACTGGATCTGATTTTTACTGTCTTAAAACTGCGGAAAATAGCACTAGTTCATTTACGGTTTGCAGTGGTCCAAAGTTATTCCTCACTTACCTTATCCATTCTGACCATCCTAATTATTCATCGTAATGAGTTTATAAGCATTTCTCACAACCAGTGCGGAGTTTTGGCGTGACTGTAACACACACATACTTATAAGACAGTAAAAGCACTTAGATAAGATGCAGACATATTTTGACTTCAAGAGCTGCGTAGACAATATATCTGTAAAGGTTAAAGGTTCTGTACAAGCACAAAACCTTTAAAGATGCACTTTATATTATTTTCTGATAGAGAATTCTTCACTGGCTTATGCTTTGCTTAGCCTGGAAAGTTCCACAGTATGGCATTAAACTCATCTGTCTTGCATTTACTCAATTGGAAGTGTTTTTATTGCCCAAAAATACCTTCTTACTGTGATTAGAGTCGCCTCTCCACAGATCTGACCCTTAACTTGGCCTGATGGCGCTACCCCCTTGAAAATATTTTTAATGCAATACTGTGGAACATCTCAGACAAAGCAATGACGTCTCCATGGAGAAAAACTACCAGAAAAAGTTACATAGTGTACCTTTAATCAATTAGTTGTATTGGCCTTATCAAGTTAGGATGGTTTTTTGTTGTGATTCCAGGATGTAAGTTTAAGCTTGGATCTGTTGTTGTGGCAGTGACTGGGCATTGGCAATACAACTTTGGTTTGTAATCAAAAAGGACTTTAAAAGCAGATATTTCTGATAGAATAAAAAATAAAAACTTGACATAACTCCAGTCAGATACAAGCAGTTCATTTAGTCGTGGTTGTTTTCCAAAGCGAATGTTGTACTTTGGGTGATTGGAGGCACAGTTCCTCCTCCAAATGTGATGTAAATGTAATCAGGCTGATACAGAAAGTGCTGAGTCGCAGAGCACCGCGTGCGAGGGAGGCGTGTGTGTGAGCGCCATATAAGAGCACTGAGGAGAAGTGATAACACCATTCCAGACAGTCGCCGCATTAGGGAAGTTTTAGTCCCAAATCTTTTTAAGTTTCTATCTGAAGTGTGGGTATAGAGTAATATAAACTGGGATTTTTTTAGCTGGTTGCTTACTGATTTTAAAGATTTAGAGAAACATTATAGGTTTTAGATTTTTAGATGTGTTTTGTCCTTCTAAATACGAAATAAAATGGCTTTCAATAAAACAATGAACAAAAATAAAACTTTAGACAGTCACATTTAAAACAAAAATTGCCCAATTTATTCCTCCAAAGTCTACATGATTTTACTGACAGAGGATTGACTGTGGATCTCACCATTCAAAAGACCCAAGTTGATCATTGACGATTAGAAAGGTTTAAAATTTTGATATTGATTATAATTTTACTGATTGCCCTAATCTGTAGCTTTATAAACTCTATGGACATTGGTGGTAGAGAAGAAGATGGAGAAGTTGAGGTGGTCGATGGTTCTACTGCTGCAGTAGAGATGATTAGGAGGAGGAGAAGGTTGAAGGAGTAATGTACTGTATCACGTAGTTTATATTTACTGTTGAGTTTTGAATAATCACAATAAATTGCTGTTCATTGTCAGGCTTGGTAAGAATGATGGGCGTAATGTAAGATTATGGATGTAATCTGGCCTCTTATTAGCCCAGGAAAGTTGTAGCATCCGAGGGGTTCAAAAAACAAAAGAAACTTTTGTGAGCTCTCACCTTTTAATAGACCACCTCATCGCAGATCTGCCAGACAACATCTCCCTAGGACAGACAGCAACAACCACAGTGCAACAAAAAGCCCATTATACAGTATGGCCTAAACCACTAAGCCCCAGACACAGGTAAATTTAGCTACAGGAAAATTACTACAGAATTTAATATCGCACAGTTTTATTTTAGCATTAGCAGTTCTTTTTAATATGTATGGTTATTAAATGAACTTGGCAGAGTCCAAATCAGTGTTCACTTGGCCGGCACTGATAAGGACACGCCTCCAAATCAGTGCCTCCACCAATCACATGATGAGGCTGTGGTTTACAGCTCCCTCACAGGCAACGTTACAAATATTTGGATTTTAACTGTTCATTGCAATGGCAACAGTGCAACTCTTTCATCATTTTGAAACATACTTTGCTAATACTTCAACCATAATCTAATTTGTTGATCCTGTTATAGATTTTTACGTTTTTATATCGACAGACAAATATCAATTATCAGTGACAACAACAAGTATTGACTGAAAAAAGCCATATCAGATGATCCATATTATCATTATTATTGAAATCACTAACTCATTGTCCCTCTCACTGCAGGACGTCCAGATCGTGAGCACGGATGAGAACCAGGTGTTCTTGGCTCTGCAGGAGTGGTACCAGACAGACACATACAACCTGTACCAGTCTGACCCACAGGGGGTTTACTACTCTCTGGTCCTGGAGAACGTCCGCAGCACCCAGCAACCCGAGGAGAGCACCCTCATCGACATACTGGAGGTGAGCACCCAACAGGGCTACAGATGGATTGTGTTCGTGTGTTTTGAGAATGTGGTCAAGGGACGGTGTTGATGTTAAAGCGTACAGAAAAACTAACAGTGGGCAATTATTGTTTCTTGAAAGTATACTCAAAATGCTGCAGTCGTGTTATGATTATACTGAACTCAAATTGGAACTAGCGAGCAGGATTTTTTTAATTTTTCATTTGTACCAAATTGGAATCATACGTGTATCAATAGGTCTCCTTCAAGGCTAATTAAGGTGTAGTTATTATAAAGTTGTGCCAAAAAAAAAAAAAAACAGGAGAAAACTAGTATAATTGTCCTTCCAGAATGAAGGTTATGCACTTACATCATTGTCATTTGAATCATTTATATTGGCTATAATTCATAACAAAATTTATTTGTCTTTTTTTACCAAATTTTTGCCCATGGAGTTTGTCTCGCTCAAATTTACTTTCATTTTTATTTTGCCATTGTTGCTTTGATAGTGCAGAGTTAGCTTGTTGGCCAACAGCAGCGGTAGATAAACAACGCTTTCCCTTGTCCCACAAAAATGATTTTCATAAACACACAGAGTCAGAAACAGTTCATTCAAGAGGGGAATAAGGGTCATTTATTAATTTTTTTGTGAAAGGACATATAGTAGGCAAATAAAGGGGTACATCCCTGCCCTCTCCAAGTTAGCAGAAAACTACAACAACTAAACAGGTGTTTTGATCTTGCTTATAGTTTCTTAGTTACACTGGCTCCTCCTCTTCAGTGGACATTTTGACATGTAAGAAACAGGGGCGGCGCCAGAGGGGGGTTTGAGGGGGCACTAGCCTCCCCTAGGATGCACCCTCATAGCTCCCCCAAAGATTTTTGCCCCACTTTCATAGCACATCTAATCTCGACAAAAAAAAAACGCCAACTACAGAGATCAAAATGAGACCACAATAAAAAATAAAAAATAAAAAAAATGCCATAGAACTCAGCACCCCCATAGCTCCTCCAGCCAAAAATGTCTGGCACCTCCCCTGGTAAGAAAAGTTAAAAGATGTGACAGATTTGCAATTAGCAGTGTGTAGCTACATACTCAACCCAGAATGTCTCCATCAGATGTTTTAAGGGACCAGCTGACTATTTGCGCATAAGTTAGGCTACATGTTGTACTTGTGTTACCGAATTCATGTTTTCAGACTTAACACAAACTTTGTGCTTGTACGATTTTTAACACTGAGGACATATTCTACATATTCACTTATAAAACTCAAATAGCTGCTTAGGTAGCTATGAGGCCATGTGAAATTGGTTTAGAGTGGATTGCATTTTCCTTATTCTGAGCTAGTAGTAGACTTAATAATTCATGCTCATGCCAAATTATGTATTGCAGAGGCATATGCACAGAATTGCATAAGGAATTCTTCAGGCCTTGACAAAACTTTCAGTGGGAAATCAAAATGAAATCCTAACCCTGTTGCATATTACACTGAATACTTATTTTTATATTAGATAAATACACACAAAAAACATTCAAATTTATAAAATTCATAACTTGCTATGGAGATGTTATTGCTTTGTCTGGAATGTTCCGCAGTTTAGCAATTGACCCATTTATCTCCATGTAGACAAGCGTGCATGGTTTTCAAGGTATTTTTGAGCAATAAAAATTCAAGGTAGATCAGTTTAATGCCATACTGTGGAACATTCCAGGGAGAGTAATAACATCTTAATGAAGACGAGCAGGTGTCGGACTAGTGCAGTCAACATTTAATTTGTTCAGAGTACCTAGCTGGAGGATTAAAATACTCCACATAGAAAGAAACTTGACTCTGAATGTTTAGTCTGCCGAGTTGGTATATACTGTTAGAAAATAAAGAAATCCTGATGCAATTTTTGAACACTATTTCAGAACCCAGTCTTATCTTCTCAGTATGAATAGGCTCAGTGCACAACAACGAATGGCTAGCTCACTGTTAGCGTTAGCATATCCTGTCCAATTATATCTCTATGAGGTTTTTGCCTAGTCATGCTAAAATTAATAAATACTTAAAGATCAAGACATTCAGTTTCAGTGTTTTTTGCCTTAATGCTAACACTAATGCTAATTTTGTGTCACAGTAAATCTTAAAATAGTGAAGAAATTGACATATAAAAACAATCGGGTAGTCTTTGCATTCAGTCTTAATTGGATGTTGGTTTATATTTTACATTTTAATAAACATTAGCTTTGAGACACAGCAAGCTAGCTAGTGCGCTGCTGTGCACAGAGCAACTGCGACAATCAATATGGACATGATCCACAAATATAGTTGGAAATACTGACTCAGATACAGGTGTATTTTGAAGTGAACAATATTGAGACATGTGTTACGTAAGAAAACAGGCAGGAGGCTGGAGGAATCATGGCCGCCTCTTTTAAACGTCTGTCTTCTTCACGTACTACTCGGGGCTAGTGCCGTGGAGTGCTATCGATTTGAGTGAATTAAAGTTTAACAGCCTGCAGTTTCTGTGCTAGTGCTTACTTTTGACCCGTTCAAATGATGCATAGCTCCAAAACACGAGGCATTGTGGGTAGAAATATACTCCCGGTGGATCCCAGGAGCAGACACTCAATCAATGTGTAGTATATAAAGCTCACTCGACAGTTTGCTCACTCTAGTCTATAGTGTCTATCTAGAAGGTTCCACCGAATGGCATTAAAGTGATCTATTTTCCATGTGTTCAATTATAGGTGCTTTGATTGCTAAAAAATACAATACAGATAAAATATGAATACTTACTTGGAGCTAAGTAAGATACGAGAAAGATTACATAGTACGGCTTTAAATGCACATTCAAGACGTCATTACTAAATTGGAACAAAATTGTCATTTAAAGTATCTTAGAATTTGTGTCAATGTATTGTATTTACCACATTATATCCCTAACCCTAAAATCGTGTATGGTTTTTTTTTCCACAATATTTGTTTTGTTTTTTCTCTAGGTGAAAGGGGTCAAAGGTGTGTTCCTGGCCAATCAGAAGCTCAACGGTAAAGTCACTACGGTTATCACCTACAACAAGGGCAGGGACTGGGAGCACCTGACACCCCCTGCCACCGACATGAACGGGAAGAGCCTCACCTGCAAAGCGGTGAGAAAGTACACATGAGATACAAGGACTTAAAAAACAGACAGGGCATTTCATTTTCTATTCACTTTATATCCCAGACTAGTTTTTGAGTTTTAGTTGTTGTTTTTTTTCGGGAATAATAAGTATGTTCTGGTTGGAAGTGTGGCAATAAAGGGTTCACATTTGCACACAAACCACACCAAAACTGGAACAACTTTGGGTTAAAACTTGGAACTACACTTGGACTACACCAGGATTAAAGCAGGTCTACAACAAAATATAACAATTTAGACAATGAATTTTAATATAATGTACATAATATAGTGTCGCTAATAAAAACTCTCAACTCCCTTTCACCATACAATATGTCAACAAGTAATGATCTTACAAGACAAATAACTTGGTAAATAATCTATGTTGGGGCGCTAGTGGCAAAAATTTACGTTGTGATATGGACATGATCCACTAGTCCTTAAGGACTAGGCGCTAGTGGCAAAAATTTACGTTGTGTCCTTAGGCAAGGCACTTCACTCACATTAACTAGTATGAATGAGGTGTGTGTGTGACTGTTGGTGGTGGTTGGACGGGCTGATGGCGCATAGTGCACCTTTAACACATTCAACTGCAATTCTAGTTTTCACATACCAAAAGTAATGACTGATTAGAAAATTCTTATGAAACCATCTTCTGTGTTATATTTTGTTGTTTCCCTAGTTCTCAATAAAAGCGAGATTGAATTTTGAGATTTGATTTTCCTCTTTCAAAATACCGAGGCTATGGTTGGTATGCTTCATCAGTGCTGTCAGAGTGGCTATACATCACCAATCACCCAGATGCCATCCCCTCCTGTCTCTACCATCACTCACTCTAAACAGACACTTCAGATATTTCACATATTTGACCTTCTCCGACATTCTGTGTCTGAGCAAAACAAACAAGTTACTAATAATAACCCTGGGTCTATGATAAAGGCTCTGTGCAGGCTAATACATCCTTGCTAGTTTAGCCTAATAATAATGTGATCGTCATGTAAAATTAAATATAAACAATTTAGAGCAGCTAGATTTAAATATTATTTTTATTTTTGCATTATAGCTTCTCTACTTTTTAAGGTCCACTCTGCCACTTTTCTGGTGGACGGTCCACTACCTGCTTGTCTTCATGGATGTGCTATTGCTTTGCCTAAAATATTCCACAGTATGGCATTACACACAAGCAGACAAGTAAGTGGCACCATCAATCCAAGTTAGTGTTCAGATCTGTGGAGAGGGAACCTATTTCACCATAAGAATGCATGTTTTTTCAAGGGATCTTTAAGCAATAAAAACACCTGTAATTGAATAAATGCAAAGTAGATGAGTTTAATTCCATACTGTGGCACATTTTAGACACAGCAATAACATCTCCATGGAGACAAGCTAGTAGCAAACCCCCCACCAGAAAAGTTATACAGGGCAGCTTTACGCTTCAAAGTTTTAAATAAACACATTGGTATCAGTGTTGGATTGTGATAGTGGCCTTATACCTGCTGTGGGATCATGACAAAAAGCACCAGTAACAGCAAATATTAAAATGTAATAATTATTTTACACATCAAATATGAAGTCTTGGAAAAGATTTTAATGTTTGCATTTCTAAATCCTGTCTTTTATTTGAAGTGCATGAGCCTCCATTACATTCTGTTTCAACAGCCACTTGGAGTGTACTTAAAGTAGAGTCTATAGCCAATTCTGTGGCAGTAAGAGCGTGTGGTGCTGAAAAGGCTCACTCGTTTAGGCGAAAGCTCTGAGTCAGGGCCACAGTGCATCTCTTCTTTATGTGTCCTCGTGTTTCCTAAGTTTGGATTTAATTGAAATAATCAGACTAATATTCAAGTGTCTCCTCTGTCTCTGTGTGTGTGGTGTTGTCTGCCCTTCTTCCCCTCCTTCTCTGATGCAGCCGTAGCTCCTCACCTTCTTTCCGCTCTTTGCTCTATTAAAGGTTAATAACATATGCATTAAAACTACTCAAAAATCAAACAAAGACGTAAAAATCAGCATGTGTTACTGGACTAGTTTTGCTACTTTATTAAAGATACACTGCCAACTTTCTTGGTAGAAGGTCCACCACCTGCTTGTCTTAAATACTAATTTAATATAATACTAATTGTACAGCACTTTGGGCGGCTGTGGTTGTTTTTAAATGTGCTTTATAAATACATTTGACTTGGCTTGACTTAAAGCTGATGTTATTGCTTTGCTGAGAAGGTGCAGGAGAAGGTGAAGGGTTGGAATGGCAAGCGAATGTTAAGGACAAGCAGGTGAAGCCACTAGTCACAAGTCAGATCTGTGGAAAGGTGACCCCACACATGTTATTTTGAGTTCTGAAACAAAGACAGCTGTAGTTGAATACGTGCAAGATGGATACGTGTTATGCCATTCTGTTGAATATTCCAGGCAAAGCAATAACATCTCCATGGAGACAAGCCAAAGGTTGAAAACTCCACCAGAAGAGTTGTAAAAGCTGTCTATATTTTCTCAAAGCATTTTAATCCATGAAAACTATTTTGAAATCCACAATTTTGTGACGTAAGAGGTAAACGTCCATAATTTTTAAGTCCATAAACCAAAATCTGAGCATTTTTGCTGTCAAATCACGTTCATTAACTGCACACTTCTGTTAGCATGTTGGAAAAAGTTGCTAACCTTGGTTGTGTGATTTTTTTTTAATTTTTTTTTTTTTTTACTGGTAATCCCCAAGACAATACAAGTGCCTGTTGCCTGACATTAGCTATTATTTAAGTTCTAAAACATGAAATGCCAAAGCAAAGTTACTCAAGAGCATGTTTAAAGGCCAATAACAATACAGATAATGCATAATATTTGTTCTTTAAATTTCAGACGGCCCCATATATTGTAGTCAATAACTAAACATTTCCTCTCAACCAACTTCTTTCTTCTGTTTTTCTTTTTCTGCAGCCTGACTGTCACCTCCACTTGCACCTGCGCTGGGCCGATAACCCCTATGTGTCCGGTACAGTGCACACCAAAGACTCCGCCCCCGGCCTCATCATGGGAGCAGGTCAGTAACTACAACTACAGGAGCTGAGAAGGGACAATTCTATTACTGAGAGGCAGTGCTACAGCCTGGTCAGTCAGGCTCGAGGGGACGGTGGACCAAAAGCACTTTATTTATTGAACTATTTGGTGTACTTGTTTTGGAACCAGTGGACGCGAAGTAAAGTGACCCAGGCAGAGAGGGCAGACTTCACACATACTGATCTGGGAAACCAAACTTTTCTATAGAAATTGAGGGGTAGCTCAAAAGGTTAGCACAAAGCCGGTAAAGTCTATACAACAAACTGGCCAAATCAACTGAGACAACACCAGAGGACAAGTCGACCTATACTTTTATTTATTTAGCGATATACCATTCAAATTATTTAGTTGTGCAGTAAATGCTAAAAACTTTATGCTGATTTTTACCACCTTAAAAATGTGAAAAACAGATTTAGTTTATTTAAACTTTTTTGCGGCGGTCCAAAGTTATTCATTACTTTACTCATGCATTTGCAGCATCCTAATCATTCACTGCGATGAGTTTATTAGCACTTTTCAAAACTTTCAGAGGCCAGAACGGAGCCTTGGTGTCATGGTTATGCTAACAAACTAGCATGATAGCAGTGCACGTCCTAGTTCTTGGATGATAAAACTCTTTGCAGACAGCACACAGCAGTCTCATTTTGTACCGGGACAAATCAAATTCTACTTTCTACTTCATTATATTTTTTATTATTGTAAAAAAAAATCTAACAGGGTCTGCCAATCTACATGTTTTTAGTGGTAGGGAAAATTTTGCACATGACATGGGGAAAACATGCTAACTCTAAACCTAGTCCAGGAATTAGACCTAGAATCTTCATGTTGGGAGGCAGCAGTGCTAACCACTGTGCCACCACACCATCTCTGTGAGCTATTTGCCTCTTTTAAAACACATATAAACCCAACCAATTAAAAAACTAACTTTCTTTGTGGAGTAAAAAAAAAATGACGACTGGCAGTTTTATTACAGGGTTATCGTAGATTAGTATTGAAAACAGAATTATAGTGTGAAGTTGGACTAGCCATTTTCCTCACTGCGTTTTACAAACTTTGTCATTTGTCACAGATAGTCAAGGGCAACAAGTTTTCTATAACTTCACAACATTTCAATTATAGAGTTTAAAATCAAGCACTGATTGTTTGACCTTCATACTGTCAACAGCAGACAATTTCATTTTATAAAGTGAGGTTTTCAATTGAACCACATGGTGAAATGGAAAGTTAAATAAATCTAAAATAATGCAGATATGTTAACCTTGGGGACTTACGGTTGCTGTTTGATCTACAACGTGGAAACCTGGATTTGCTGATTCTGATTTTGTTGATTTTCAGGTTACTTCGTTTGTGGGGTAGTGGTGTAGTGTTTTGCACGTGTAGTTGTGGTTGTTTGCCGAATGTGTGTACCATTTCACACTACAGCTGTTCTCTTAAATAAAGCCTTGGGGACAGAAAACAATATTTTGATTTAGTTTAATTGGGGGCATTTTGTTGATTCTCACTTTGTTGATTCTGATTTTGTTGATTCAGAATTTTTATGATTTTGATTTTACCTGATTTTTATTTTGTTGATTTTATTGCAGATTTTTTTTTTTTTTAAGATTTTGGCGGTTCTGATTTGGATGATTTTAACTGATTCTTATTTGGGGGATTTTCTTGATTCTGACTTTGTTGACTCCGATTTTGTTTATTTTTGGTTTTTAGGAATTTGATTTTACTGATTTTTATTTTGTTGATGTTGCTGTTTCTTGTGTGTGTGTGTTTTGTTTTTTTTTTAGATTTTGGTGATTCTGATTTAGCTGATTCTGACATTATTGATTTTGATTTTCTTCATTCTGACTTTGTTGAATTTGACTCATTCTGACTTTGTTGAAATGTTGTTTTAGGGAATCTGGGCTCCAAACTGGTGGAGTACAAGGAGGACATGTACATCACCTCGGACTGTGGCAAGACATGGAGACAGGTGAGCTCTTGAATTTTATGATAGAAACTTAAAATACCAAAACTTTACAACAACTTTGCAATGTTTCCATAGGTGTTCGAAGAAGAACATCACATCCTGTATTTGGACCATGGAGGGGTCATTGTGGCCATCAAAGACACATCGATACCACTCAAGATTCTCAAGTAAGAGCATCCCATTTGAAAAGGCTACTTTGTTGTTTTTTTGTTTGTTTTTTTTCTATGAAGCTCCTTTGTTTTCTCTCTTCATTCAGATATATACATGTACATAGACTCTTATGTTATTTTATGAACCATAACTATGAACCAGGGACCAAAAAACAGCACTTCACGGCTAGAAATGTAATATCCAACCAACTTACTTTCCACTAAACAACAAACAATATTTAGTCATGAAGAATATGGCAACAGTGGCACAGTGGGTTAAGCAATCGCCAACTAACCAGACAGCTGATGATCCAAACACTGTGCTTACTGTTGTGTCCCTGGACAAGACATTTCAGGCTAGGGCTGTAAGATGAATCACAGCTGAATTGAAATTGCAATTTTAATTGTCACAATTAGCAAATCGCAAAGAGTGCAGTTACTTTAGCCCTTTGCAAAGCAGTGGTGGAATAATTACTGGTACTCAGTTTTGTTACTTAAGTAAAAGTACAGATACTGGAGCAAAAAAATATATAAATAAATAAATATAAAAATATCACATGAAAAAATCAATTTAAGTAAATGTGTTAAAGCACTAGTTTAAAAATGTACTTAAAATTGAAAAGTTAAAGTATTTCTAGCAAATTCTGAGGTCTTAGGCTTCAAATGTAGTGATTTTTAATAAAGATTTGTGCTGAATTTTGTTCAACAGACACAACTGAATTGATAACTTTTTCCAGTTGTTTTTATTTGTATATTTGTGTTTGCTCAAATTATGAACGTGTTAAAAATAACCCCCTAGGCCTTTTCAGCAGGTCTCAAACAATAATAAAATATACTTTTACTTTTCAGGCCAGTTCAAAAATGTAGTGGAGTAGAAAGTACAGATACCCTGCTCTCAATGTAGTGAAGTAAAAGTATCCACTTTAAAATCTACTTAAGTAAAGTACAGATACCTCAGAATTTTACTTTACAGTACTTTACTACTTTTATTTATGTTAGTTACTTGCTTATTATACCACTGTTGCAAACAACAAAATACCCAGTCTTATTATCTTAAAAAAACTTGCTAACTCTGTAGTTTAACCTTCTACAATCACATTCTGATTCTTGTATTACTTTAGCAGTTCATATTTCAGTTTTCTCCCTAATTGTAAATTCTTCTGGACAGAATTCAACTATTAAATCTAATTGCAAGTGCAGTGTTAAGAAAGATCACAATGAGATATTTTGTCAAAATATGTCAGCCCTACTTCCAGCGCAAGAACTTCTCCAGTCAGTATGTGGCAAACCAACCAGCTTATTCTAAACGTCCTATTGATTGAATTCTTAAAGTTTGAACGCTATAATTACATTCCCATTAATATACTTTATAACTGTCCTTCAGTGTATCATAAGCCTTCGTATCACTGCCCTTCACCAGACCCCCCCAACCCCCCCTCCTCATCCTCTCCATTCTCTGTGATCCTATCTGCCCTGCTCGCCGAACGCAGCCGCACATAATGAGAGGAGCCCAGATAAGAAAGACATTCATCAGACCGTCAAATCAAACGACCTTTCCGACAGGGCGCCATCTGTCTGTGCGGAGGGTCGTCCTTCACAGACCCCCCCTTTCCTCTCCCGCCTCCCCTAAATCAATAAGTGGCCCCGTAGAGCAGCCTAGGAGAGTTTCTAGGTGGAATAAGCATACGTTTTGGGTAGTTATATAATGATCGTAATTAGATTTGGGAGTGCTCTTTAAGACTGCGCTTTCTCAAAGTTCAGTTCGGTTAAAGGGGATTAGGAGAGAGATGCACAAAGGAGAAAACATTGCCAACAGCCCAAACAACTTCTATTTGTCTCTGTCGCCAGTAATATATGAAACTAATTAAACAAAATCACATCGAAAACTATCAGGTCATTTGATTTGTAATGGAAATAATTAATGACTATTGGGGATGGTAGGCCAACTAAGAAACTATTTTCAATATTTTTGGTCATGGTACATTTTTTTTGTTTGTTTTTCAGTTGCTCTATATTTATTTATATATTTATTTATTTAACTTTTTTGTTTGTTTGTTTATTTATTAATTTATTCTTTTTTTTTTTATTTGGGGCAACAGTAGCTCAGTTGGTAGAGTGTTTGTCCACTGATCCCAAGGTTGGCGGTTCGAATCCCGCTCTCGTCATAAACATCATTGGTAGAGCGGTCAGATCCACTGACCCACAGGTTGGCGGTGCCGATTCTAGCTCCCACAGATGAATGCTGTTGTTGTGTCCTTGGGCAACTCACCTTGCCCCTAGTGTCTGTGCACACTTGTGGGTGAGTGGTTCCTTGATGTAAAGAGCTTTGAGTGCATTGAAGGTGGAAAAGCGCTACATAAAAATGTGACCATTTATTTATTTACATTCCTTCAAAAACATGTACTTTGTAGTTTTTACTGTGAGTGGGCTTGTAACTGGGCCTGGCTAGCTAGATAAGCCTAATGCCATACTGTGGAACATCCCAGTCAATACTATACTACTACTATAACAACAACAACTACTACTACTACTACTACTACTACTACACTGCCTGGCCAAAAAAAAAGTCGCCACCTGGATTTAACTAAGCAAATAGGTCATAGGTTGCTGCAGTTGGTCAGGTCTAGGTTCAGCAACAGTCTGTGCTCAAAGAATGAGGTCAGCTGACCACCTGAATATACTGAATGACCAGGTTATTCCATCAGTGGATTTTTTCTTCCCTGATGACACGGGCATATTCCAAGATGACAATTCCAGGATTCATCGGGCTCAAATAGTGAAAGAGTGGTTCAGGGAGCATGAGACATCATTTCCACACATGCACTGACCACCACAGAGTCCAGACCTTAACCCCATTGAGAATCTTTGGGATGTGCTGGAGAAGGCTTTGCACAGCGGTCAGACTCTACCATCATCAATGCAAGATCTTGGTGAAAAACTAATGCAACACTGGATGGAAATAAATCTTGTGACATTGCAGAAGCTTATGAAACAATGCCACAGCGAATGCTGTAATCAAAGCTAAAGGGGGTCCAACCAAATATTAGAGTGTGACGTTTTTTTGGTGGCGACTTTTTTTTTGGCCAGGCAGTGTATAAACTGCACTAAAACTGTAAAAACTAGTAGGTTATTTGATCAATAATGTTTATAATTCATGAATGTATATTGTGGATGGTAGGTCAACTTTTGTCATATTTTTTGTTTGTTCCTTTTTTTTTTTTTTTGTTATAGTGCCAGACAATGATCTACAATAGCTTCAGGCACAGTTTAAGTACCAAAGTCTTCCCTCTCCCCAGACACTAACTTCATTCTTTTAGCCAATGTGCTGTCTTCCTGGAATGGTAGCCCTGCAGGGACATGCTAAACACAAAATTGAAATAAATAGTTTTTGTTTGTGCTTGTAGATTTGAACAAATTGTTGTTCCTAGGTTCAGTATTGATGAAGGCCGGACATGGACGGTGCATAACTTCACCAGTACCTCAGTGTTTGTGGATGGACTCCTGAGCGAACCGGGGGACGAGACGCTTGTAATGACGTGAGTACACATAAAAATACTTTTAAGAAAACAAAAAATCTATTTTATATTTGGAGGTGTTACTGTGCAATGCAATCATGCCACAAACATATCCTAAAGCCAATGTTTATGATGGAGATTGCAGCTATTCAGACGGTAGAGCAGTTGTTTCAGTGGATGGTTTTTAGTACAAATCCAATTCCAGCGAGTTCAAACTGCTGTTGGGCCTTAAGGCAAGACGCTTCACCCACCTTGCCTGTGTGAATGTGTTTTTTGAATGAGCGACAGAATGGCAACCACGAATCATTGCTAAATCAATCAACAATTATGATGAACAAATGTGAAATCTCTTGGATTGTTAAAAGTCCTCAAAATGGCGTCCAAAAAGGAATGAAACAGAAATAGTTTATTTGGAGAGTGAATGAGCTGTTTTTTTCTAAACAGCTTTTTGAGAAATGGTTATATTTACTACATAAATAAATAAAATAATAATTACATAATTGCTAGTCTGCCGCTGGCGTTGCACACTGCTTCTGGCTCAGCTTCACTCACACCTCCAGCAAGGTCGTCCCTGCTCCTCTGAACTTATTCACACATTTTTCACACTCCACTACCACTCTCCTCTCTCTCCATCTTCGGAATCTTGTCGTCTCAGTGGGTGAAAGAGTACTGAAAATGTGTACTCAAGTAAAAGTACAGTTACGTGGCTAAACAGAACTCATTTAGAAGTAGTGCTGCCAAATTTGTACTTGAAGAGCCTGTATCCATTTATGTCCTTGAATCTGAGTAAAGTTCATCTTGACCAAGCACATAACTCTTGAGAAGTCCACTGTGTACTGTCTGCATCAAATTAGAAAGCATTTCATTGTACGATCATCAGGTGCGCTGCTAGCATGCTAATTGATGCTAACTTTGCCGTCATTGTAAACTCTGTGAAAGTTGTGAATAGTGCTTATAAACTCATTACAGGGAATAATTAGAATGATCAGAATGCATAAGCGAAGTGAGGAATAACTTTGGACCACTGCAAACTGTTTAAAATGAACTAGTTCTGTTTTGCACGTTTTAATCAGGTACAACACCTTTAAGTAAAAGTAGATGTACAGATGAAAAATACTAGCTACTCAAAGTTCTAGTTATTAATAATAGGATACTTGAGAGTAACTTCTATGAATTTAAATGTAGCTAATTACACTTACATAGCTAGAATTATACTCAGATACAATTTAGGGCTGCACAATTTGGGAAAAAATATCTAATATCACATTTCAAAACACGTTTGTACAGATCTAAATTAGGTTAGCAGGTTTTTGCAGAATAAGAGGAAATAACTTCAAAAATTGCAGCCCAGTACCCAGTTTTGTTACTTAAGTAAAAGATACCAGAGCAAAAAAAAATACGCAAGTATCACATAAAATCATCTATGTAAATACTTGTGCTGAATTTTGCTTAACAGAAACAATCGATTTTTTTTCCTAGCTGTTTTTATTTGTATATTGAACATGTTGAACATAAACCCTCAGCCTTTTCAGCAGGTCTCAGACAATAATAAAAAATAGGCCTACTTTTACTTTTCAGCCCTGTTAAAAAAAGTGGCGTAGATAGTACATATAGCTACTGTCAAAAGTAGTGAAGTTTAAGTAAAAAGTATCCACTTTAAAATCTACTTAATTAAAGTACAGATGTCTAAAATGTGTTACTTTCCACCCCTACATATTTTAAATGTCAGATATATATGGACATCTGAGTAGTTTAATCCAATATTTTTTCTCCATCCTCAGAAACCTCTCCTTCTCTTAGGGCTGCTGGTGGCCAGTACAAACATATATATCCCATCCCCTCATGCATTTGTACTGAACATTACTGGCACATCAATAAGACATCTTTAAATACACTTGGCCCGAGGCTGTGCATAGGCAGTTCATTAGCTTTATTAGCTCGTTACCGCTACTGTGAGTGGCATATATTGGCGCCTTACAATAATTCATAAAGTGCAGTGATTATTGATTACTGGGAATGTAATGAAGTCACAGCAGTAATTTCTACATGTAGTTAGAGGGAGTCGTGCCCTGACATTTAATAAAACACAACATGCTTCATTAGATTTGCCAATGTTGTTATAGTAATCAAAGGGTTGTGAGAAACAAGGAGACAAAAATATATTTGAGTTTATTGCAGCTATTTCTGTGTAAGTTAAAAAAAAAGTTAACTTACACAGAAATAACAAGCCTTTCTGCTGTTGTTACTATTACTTGTTGGGTATGTATCATTATTAAAGGTGCAGTATGTAACTTTCTGGAGGTGGCACGTTAACCTGCATGATTCCATGGAAATAAAAAGTTAAAACCATACTTTGGAACATTCTCCATCGACGTTTTATGCCATACTGTGGAATTTTATAGCCAAAGGAACAATATTTCTATGGAAACAAATAGGAGGAGAGTCAGGTTTGTGGAGATGCAAGCTCGCGCACAAGTTTTTCAATGCAATACACACAACTAAAATGAAATAGATGCTCTTTTTCTAGTCTATTTTTGACTAAAAAGTTACATACTGTGGCTTTAAGTATAGGAAATAAGTATAGTATTTTAGGAAATCGATTACCTTTGACACTACATATTCACATTCAATATTTCAATTGATTTTTTTTTACTTAGACATGTAATCGGTCTTTAACGCTTTAATTGTATTTTTAATCTTTGCTGCCATCTAGTGGATAAAGGCAGAAAAGATATCCACTTTTTTTATACTTGATTTTTCATTGTGCACACATGCGTAAACTGGTTAACCCAAATTTCCATAGTTACCTTACATTGTGTGTGATTTTCTTCTTTCAATAATATAATGATGTATAATAACATTTTGGCCAGTTTTACAGCTTGGGAGGAGCTGGATAAGTCTCTTCCTCTCCCACCAGTATTTCCTCAGATAAGATACTCCGAGCAGTAATCCTCTCTCTCACACATGGACACACACACATGCATGCACACTCACTCACACACACACACACACACACACACACACAAGGTCTATGTATCACCACTGACAGGTGTGTCCTGCTCTGAAAGATTAGACCTCTCTCTGGAGTTTGGACTTCAGGCAGTGTCACTATGATTAAGGGTTCACTATGTAACTTTTCTGGCGGGGGGTTAAGCCACCTTCTTGTCTCCTCTGACATGTTATCTCTTTGCCTGGAATCTTCCACAGTATGACTTTAAAATGTTGTGCATTTAATCAGTGACATATGTATATATATTTTTTATAAATAACTTGAAAAACATGCATTCTTCCTGAGACTGGGCTCACCTCTACACAGATCTAACCTGTAACTTGTCCTGGTAGCATCACCTGCTTGTCTCCAAGGAGATAGATAAGTCTATTGCCATACTGCAGAACATCTCAGTCAAAGCAAAAAACATATCCAGGTGGCAGACCCTACTACTACTACTACTACTATCACTACTACTTACTACTTTTGACAATTTGTCTTGACATTTTTGTGTGGTGAACAAGACATGTGGAAGTTCACACAATCTGAAAGACCCAAAAGAATAGCAACAGTATTTGTATAATTCTGTGGCATCATCTAGTGGAGAGGATTGGAAACTGCAACGATATACCTAGATAAAACATACTTGACATTACTTCATATCTGTTCTATATCCAATTTGCAGGGTGTTTGGCCACATCAGTTACCGCTCGGATTGGGAGCTAGTCAAAGTGGACTTCAGACAATCATTTCCACGACAGTGCACGGAGGAAGACTACGAGTCCTGGCAGCTCACCGATCTTCATGTAAAGCAACATCAACAAAAACATAACTTAAAAGTGAAAATAACATAAATGACCAAGATATTGTTAATTACAGGGGGAGAAATGCATCATGGGACAGGAGAGGAGCTTCAGGAAGAGGAAGGAGACGTCTTTCTGTATCAAAGGGAAGAGCTACACGTCGGCTCTGAGCGCTAAACCGTGTCAGTGCACCGAGAGGGACTTCAACTGGTGAGAATCACACTGCTTTACAATTTAAATATATGTGGTGTGCCTCAAGGGTTGATCCTAGGCCCTTTACAGTTCACTGATGTCTATTTGACTCACCTGGGCTAACCTGACATCTGAAACCATTATGATGATGTTGTTTCTGACTTTGACTGGAACACCTTTGACTTCACAAAACAATGGACTGTGGATATAAGTTTTTAATGGAAAATAGAATGGATTTTCCCAGAATGCCACCATGGGCTGCAAAACTACTTCCATCTTGATGTTAAGTGTTGTTATATTGGTGACAATTTTGGACAGTTAATGAGTTAACATGTTTTTGTGTGCAGTGACTATGGTTTTGAGCGCTCCCAGACTGAAGGCCACAGGTGTTTTGCTGACTTCTGGTTTGATCCTGATGCCCCTCCGGACGACTGTCATCTGGGGCGGAGCTACGAGTCCAGCACTGGGTCAGTTTATCAACGCTAACATAATAACATAACATTATATAATTTACAAAACTGTAACTGTTTGCAATGATGCTTTAGATATAGGAAGGTGATCTCTAATTCTTGTGAGGGAGGCATAAACAAACAGCAGAGCTCCAAGCAGCACCTGTGCCCCCTGCTGCCCCCTAAAGGGCTGCAGCTGGGCATTAAAGGGCAGATGTTAGCTGTGGCGCCCGGTGATGACATCACATTCATCGTCCATCAAGAACAGGTTTGTTTTTTTACGAGTTAATTACAGGAACTGAGTAATAGTTTCAAATAAGTAAATTGAGGGAAAAAGCAGATAGCTCTTCCTCACTCATAGTAGTTTAAAAGAAATATGTTGCAAGCTGTAAATAGTAAAGTTGTTTTTAACTGTTTAGGGTGATACCAGCAGCACTAAATACCAGGTGGATCTTGGAGACGGGGTGAGAGCCATTTACCAGAACCTGACAGTGACAGACGAGCCCATCCAACACCGCTATGAGAGCCCCGGGGTCTACAGGGTCAGTGTGAAGGCTGAGAACATGGCCGGCCACGCACAGGCCACCATGTACATCCAGGTCACAGGTACATAACACTACTTTATATTATAACTGTAAAAGGAGGATTTGTGAAAAAGTGACACTGAATGACGCCTGGTATGTGGTGATTGGTGGTGGTGTAGGGGCCGATGGCGTAGATTGGCAGCCTCATTATTGTTAGTCTGCCCCAGGGCTTACCATCAACGAGTTTGGAGTGAATGAATAATGATTTCAGTGTAGCACTTTGAGAGGCTTCAACAAGTCTGTAAAGAGCATTACAGGTGCAAGGCATTACGATATTGCCTATATTTGACTACATTTTAAATAGTGCCCCATTAATGAAAGCTACTAAAGCTACAACGAAATGTTTATTATTTTTAAACTAATAAACTAATAACTAATAAAAGTACTGAACAATGCACAGATCGCTCCCAATGAAAAAGTTAGATTAAGAAGGATTTCCTTGTCAGACAAAGAGCACTTTTCCAAACCATGGTGAATGTAACCTCAGTGTGAATGTTTGTGTAGCCCCCCTGCAGGAGGTGCATCTGGAGGTGGTGCCCATCGCTGGAGTCAACCAGGAGGTCAATGTGTCTGCTGCTGTGCTTCCCTCTGAGGCCAATCTCACCGTATTCTACTGGTGGATAGGAGACAACATGCAGGTAAGGACATAGCCTCACTGTCTACTACAGGACAGGAGACAACATGCATACAGCACTAGGAAGCTTCTGTCATATTATGTTTACACACCAACAACATACTCTACACTCTCATAATCTACTTTTGAATACACATAGGGCCATTTATTGAAACATCAAAGTTGTTGTTTTGAAGATATGGGAAATTTCAATATTGAGTGTATTACCTAAAATAGCATTTATAAATACTATATTAAAAATATTATAAACTGAATACAGTGATATTTCAGCACTTTTTGGCTTAAATTTAAAGTCCAATTGCCTTTTCTGTGAGACTTTAAACTCAACCAAGACAGTTACAGGTACATATCTGATGGTCTGTAAAAGTATAATCTGACCATTTTCATTTTTGCATTTTCTGCAACTACAATGGCACTCTTAATTCTAGCGGCTTTGTTTTCTAATTTCACTTGCGCTCATTCATGTTTATGTATTCCTCCCTCTCTGCAGCCCACCCTGACCCTCCAGAACAGCTTGCTGACCCGGTTCTCTGAGGCAGGGGAGGTGTCAGTCACAGTCCAGGCCTCCAACGGTCGCTCTATGGTTCAAGACACAAAGATAGTCCGAGTCTATGGTAACTTCAGTTCTGTAAAGTAGAATTACCTGTAACTGCAGTAGTCATACTTTAACTCTGCTCTTCTCTGTCCTGCTTCAGAACACTTCCAGGTGATCCCTCTGAGCTTCAGCAGAAACCTGGACCGTTTCAACCCAAACATCCCAGAGTGGAGAGAGGACGTGGGACAGGTGGTCACCAAAATACTCTCTAGGGTATGGTTAAATGTAATATATTGCCTTATTCTTGATTTTTTTTTGTGGCAACTTTATAATTCAGTAGTCTCAGTATTTTTAAATGCTTTCACAAAAACGTAATCAAGACACATGGATCACTCATTAGTATTAGTATTTGGGCAACAGTTGCTCAGTTGATAGTTGTAGTGTTTGACCAATGTTCCAAAGGTTGGCTGTTCGAATCCAGCTCTCGACATAAACGTCATCGGTTGAGCGGTCAGATCCACTAACCCACAGGTTGGCGGTGGAATTCCAGCTTCCACAGATGAATGCTGTCGTCGTGTCCTTGAGCAAGACACTTAGCCCACCTCGCCCCCACAGTCTGCATACACTGGTGTATGAATGTGTGTGAATGAGTGAGTGGTTCCTTGATGTAAAGAGCTTTGAGTGCCTTGAAGGTGGAAAAGCGCTATATAAAAATGTGACCATGACCATATTTACCACTTAAAAGTCCTCTATTATGCTAAACTGTTGTTGGAAGTTTTTAAATATGCCAGACCAGCCACTGCTTAAAGAGACCTATTATGTGAAATTGACTTTTCAGAGCTTCTAACCATGTTGTAGTTGTTCCCTTTCTCATTTACCCTATCGAAGTTGTGTTTGGAGTAATTCATGCATGTTTGAACAATCTTTAATCGCTTATTTTCAAGACGCAATATTGCCAGTTAACCCCCATTTTCACCTCCATTGGCATACACCAACTACTCTGTACTTACTTTGTTCTCCAATTTTATTTTTATAATCAGTGACACACAAAATTCAACTGCATTTTGGTTCAAAGGAAAATAAATCCACTACTTGCTAGTGTGACGTACAGCTGTCTGTCGGAGGTACAGACAACTTCACAGCTCTTTGCTGTGATGATGTTAACGGTGACGTCAGCTCCCATTGGGCACAGCAGTTTTCTAACGCAGAAGTCAGTTGAATTCTTTATTTTATTAAGTCGTTTTAGATGAATATTGCGATTTAAAATGTGCAACTTCTAACATGATGATCCATGTGTGTCATAGATTATAATTATATAGCAGACAGAAGCACAATATATCTTCTTTAATAAATTAAAATGATAATCCATGAAGCTATTAAAATCCATACACCTTCACTGGACTTGTTCTGACCATGTTAGTGCTCAAAATGCCTTCACTGCACCATTTTTATTTTTTTTATTTTTTTTACGGCTTTACTGCTTTAAATGCTGCCCTAGCGCCACCTGCTGCATTATTTTGTTAAAGGACATACAAAAGCTAAGCTGTCCAAAGAAGGATAAGTGGTCAGAAAAGCTAGACAGAAAGACTGGATTGAAGGTCTTTGCAAACTTTGTACCAATTTGCTACTGTCCAAATATAAGTTACTGATACAGTATTTTCTTTGTGTACAGATCACAGGTGTTCCACAAAACTCCCTGGTTACTGTGGTGAAGCCTGGTCTCCCCACCTCTGCAGACCTGTATGTGCTACCAGTGGACGACCAGCCAGACAAGAGGAGCAGACTTGTAGACAAGGTGCCTTCAGTACAACCTATCATTTCATTTTATTTCTCATTCCTACTTACAGTATGTATCTAAAACTGAAATACCTTCTGTCTTTAGCGGATACCAGCCATAATCCAATCGTTCAATGACAACAACGTGAGTTTTGTTGTCCGAGGAGGTCAGCAGGTCCTGGTGATGCTAGCAGACCCAAATGCAGGTACAGTGCCTTATGCAATTTACACATACATGCACTTTTGTTTTGAAATATTGATGACCACGTGTTTATTACTGGTTTTATTTTGAAGGTGT
>KN473549.1:45554-61429 GCA_000787095.1 Periophthalmodon schlosseri
GGAAGCTGCAACCGACTATGGTGCGTTGTCAGTTGTGAGATTTGCGTGCAGATAACCTCAAAATTTTGAAATCGTTTTTGAAATTTTGTTTGGTTGAGATTGCTGTGTCCTGCAAAAATATCAAATGAGTGACAGTTCATCTTCTGCATGGATGTCTTCAGCTTTTATTCCCTAGTTTTCCTTACTTGCATTTGATATACATGTAACCAGTAACAAATATATTGAATGTTTTGTTGATTTAGGGTACCATGGCGCTGCTGGAGGTCCGGGTGTATGGGCAATAGGAGTCTTATTCCTGGTCACCATCATTGCCACTGGCTCCTTCATCCTCTACAAGTTTAAAAGGTAAGAATACTTAGAACTTCAAACTTTTTGCTTCGAACAAAGAGCATGCTAATCGCCATAGAGATATGCATATGCTAACATCTACATGGTATCACCTGCTAGCTAGCAAAAGTTTGCTACTTTTATGTACGGTAACACGTGTCTATGCTAACAATTCTCAGCATGCTAGCAACTGTAGAAGTAGAAGTAATATATTGTAATATATATATATATCAAAATAAGCATGACAAAATTTACTTTTTTTACAGCCTAATTAAGCATGAAAAATGATTTGAATCATAATGAAACATTACTTTTATTAAGAATGATTCAGGCTTAGTAACCACTTATTTAAAGGCACTGTATCTCTTAAAAATGTGAAAAAACAGACCCAGTTCATTTTAGTCAGTTTGCTGTGATCCAGCATTATTCCTCACTTACCTTATGCATTCAACATCCAAATGATTCACCGCAAAGAGTTTATAAGCTCTTTACACAGCTCTCAGACACCAGAGCAGTGACGGTAAAGTTAGCAACAACTAGTATGCTAATGTGCATTTCCTGATTATCAGACAATAAAACACTTTATAATCAGATGCAGACAGCACGCAGCTGACTTATTTTGACCTTGAACTGCTTATACAATATATCTGTACTGGGACAAGACAAATTTTGCTCAAATGTGGAACAGAGACTTTAAGGGGTTAGGGTTTGTGTTGGGATATTAATTAAGTAGTTACTAAACCTGGATCATTTTTAACATGCCATTTGTTCATTATGAATTAAGTCATTAAGGTGTAGTTATTATAAAATGTTGCAGTTTTTTTGTTTGTTTTTCTGCATTTTTTTTTTTTTTTTTATAGTCAGTGGTCACTTAACTGCATGTTGTTCACAAATACACTTCACCAAAGCACAGTGCCTGTCCCGAACACACAAAAGTCACTCAAATGAAAAACTGTACAAAAACTACAATCCCCGTCTTACAAAAACTACAAATCCCACAGTCCCTGGCTCCGGACTGAGGACACCTATCCCCCGCTGTTTTTTAGGAAGCTCCCCGTGAACCGAAACGTGTACGCACAGATGCACAACGAGAAGGAGCAGGAGATGACCAGTCCAGTGAACCACAGCGAGGACACACAGCACATCATCCAGGGGGAGGAGTTTATCGACGACGACCTGGACTCTCACACGCTAGGTAACGCAGGAGGAAGCCCCGCCTTCCGCTCCCTTATAAGGACTACCACCACTAACCACTGCTACTAGGCCCCGCCCTCTCACACCAGCAGCCCACTCACGCAAGGTACTGAAGGTTTGATCTGTTATTTCGCTGTAGTACGCCATTTCTGCTTGAGTACGCCCATGCACGTATACGGAATTATGTCATATCATACATTAATGTCAACAATTCAAGTTATGGATGATGGAAAAAACATTGAGGCATCGTAGGCCTGTCACGATAACATATTTTGAAGTTCGGTAGATTGCTGAAACAAAAATTTATGCCACTGACACAATAACCCAAGAGCAGATTTAAACCACAAAAACTATTCTAAATCGACAATATTGTTAAGTACAAACGATAAATATTAACCCAAAAAAATATTGTCGATACCGTAATTATCGTAACAGGTCTAGGCAGATGGCAGAGTTGTGGCTTTCATTCAAAAGGCCAACCACCACCAAATCTAATGTACAACTTGCGATAATGAAACTATAATATGATGTATTATTATGATATGATTTAGCATCACTTTTTTTCTTTTGCCCCATGAAGCATGACATCAGGCATGAATAACATACGAGTATAAGCATGTCCACATACAGAGTGCATTACATATCAAATATGTGTATTTCTTATACTGTTTTTTGTTTGTTTTAGGATGTAGATTTTAAATGTCAAACTTTCCTTTGCATGGACACTGTAGTAGAGAGTTCACACACCCACACCAGTGTTTCCCATTTGCTCTGTCAAACACTATACACAGATTTAAAGTGCATATGACAGGTTAGAATACTCACTTCTCTAAAACATAGTTAACATCATTAGACTTAAGATTTTATTTAAATAAAAAAAAGCCTAGTCTTTTCTAGTTTTGTCATTTTGATGAAGATTATAATTTTACTTCCTGGTTGGACACGGACAGCAGATATGACATACGTAAAGGTATGTTACCTAGCAACCATAATGTTAACAAAGGCAAAAACCTAAATTACACATTAGTTATAATTTGACAAATAATGTTGAATGGCACCTTTATTCTGTTGGTGTTTTGGTGTTTAAACAGTCAGAAAAATGACTTCCTTGTGCATAAATTGTCCCTGGATTTTGGATGGAACTGATGACAGTTCATGACACAGATGGACATTTTCCATTTTAAACTCACGGCTACTTTCTGTATTTCCCAACTTTTTGTTTTCTACATTTCTTCACAAACTGTCATTTGACTGATGTTGAATTATGATGAATAATTACCTTAGGTACTATCCCACCAAACAAAAGTAATAACAAGAAAAATATATGAATCTGTCAAATGCACTTTCAATGATGTGTGAGCAGGTCATATTGGTAGTTTTCAGATGATGTCATACTCCCAGATGGGGGCAAGAGACAGATTTCCCTATTGATTGCATTCTATTTTTTAATACATATCTAAAAGGTAAATGCACAAATGTTGTACCTGATCATTTCTATAGTGATTAGACCAAGAACTCACCATATTACAACAACATATTAATTTCCGCTGTCCCCCATCTGTGTTAAATATTATTGGTTATTATTATTAATGTGATGTCAGCTGAAAGCCAGCAGTGGTACAAAATCTTTCAGTTATTTACACCTGCCTCTGTCAAGCTTCCTCCTAAATAGTGTGTTAGACATACACACCAAACATCTGATCATTATCTGATTATTGACATGTCACGTAAACAGTCACATCTGAGTAATCTGTAATCTGATTTCCTTCAGATTTCTCACACCTGTGCAGGCTTTGACAAGGACAATTGTGCAAAAAAGGCAAACTAATGTGGCAAAGACAAAAATGAAATAGAATATTAAAGATTTATATTAAATACATTGTACTTTGTCTTCCAAATACAACAGTTACTCTAAAAAAATCCATTGATTAACTGACACATGTCACCTGGTGTTTTTGATGATCAGATTTCTCTTGTGCATGTAAACAGACTCCAAAAATCTGATCGAATTATTGGATTATCTGATTACTCTAGTTATCAGATTTTTACTGGCCATCTAAAAGTATGCTAGGATTCTATAAATGCCAAACATTTATGGAATCCTAGCATGCTAATTGTTGTTACCATTAAGCATTAAGCCAATTTCCACTAATAAATATTCCTAAATTGTGTAGTGCATACGTCATGGCCTCTGAACCACAAATAGGAAACATTCACCTAATTGTTGGGCTGCAGATGACATCACAACATTCTATAGGCCAATATTTTTAATACAGATGGGGCGCAGCTAAAATGAATATCGTTAAAATGCAGATTTTTGTTGAAATACATGAAGTTGATGGGTCTAGTCACTAATAGAAATAATCACTTTAAATATTTGTGTATTTATTATTTATCTGAGAGTATGACATCATCACATTTTAGATCCTGAAAACCTCTCTCTTCTCTTCATATGTGTTTTATTCACTCCCTCTCCTCTCGTCTCCAGCAGGAAACCATTCTGGTGTGGTCCTGAGCATCACCTCCAGAGAGCTGCAGAGCTACCTGAGCAGCTGATGCCCGACGCGGCCACACTAAAGGGGCTAGCTAGCGTTAGCTCAGCCCTGCTAAGAGCACAGGGACTCCACTCTGCCTTCCTCCTCTCCGCCCGCCCCCTTCTCTCTGTGTCGGACACTGACCTCACTGCTCCGCGGCACCCTCTGCGCCTCACCCCCACCCCTGGGTGCTCTGTCCACGGCGACTTGGGAGACTGGATCATTGACAGTAACAAGTGTAATAAAGGTTAATGAAGCTGCTGTGACTATATCTGGAAGATCAGAATGTTAATTCTTGTTAAATAGCCTGTTGCCAGCTACTTCAGCTGTTCTAAATGCTGATTCAGTTTAGCCAGTGGTGGATGAAGTACTCAATTTTGTTACTTTAGTAATCTTTTGCTCCTGTATATATACTTTTACTTAAGTAAAGTACCACATGATAAGTGCCCCTTTAAGGGATTGATTTTTTTTATTTTTTTGTGTGTTTGTATATTTTGTTTGCTCAGAGTTGGGACGTTAACTCAAATTAAGTGTGCTAAAAATAACTCTCAGCCATAAAGTACAGATACCTAAAAATTGTACAGTACTTTTACTTTTGTATTTTGTTACCGTCCACCACTGAATTTGGCTTAGTCTATAGAATAGTCAGGAGCCTAGATGGTAATTTATCTTGAAAATTAACAATAATATGTGGAAGCGCATCAATTATGTTGTAGTGTAATATATAGTATTCATGGGCCACTTGACTTTTTCCTGTTATGGACGCCATTTTGAGGACTTTTGACTATTCAAAAGATAAAAGACCATGTTTAGAATAATTGCGTATTGCGACTAGAATAGACTACAATTTAATTTACATCACTTGAAATTCATGGATAGCTAGTCTATACTGCAATTAATCTACTCTATAAAAATTGGTAAATTTATTTTGTAAAATTCAAAGCAAAATACTTATCCACATCAGCTTCAAGACTATAGTTTTTGGGTTTGTTTTTTTTTGTTACTGTCAATGGTCCCAGTTCTTTCAGCATTACCTCTGCTTCATCTGACCCCACTACAGAGACCTGCACTGACCAACCGGAGACTACAACAGCAAACACTCAAATGTACTTTGTGTTCCACCCACAGCACTGTCAATGAGCAGCACCACTCCACACCGTAATGGAAAAACAAGACTTAAAAGGCAATAATTTTTTCTACATTTGAACTATAGAGTTGTAGTTTTGTGCAGTAGGGGGCAGTATTGAACCTCAAAATATAAACAAGACCATCATTATAACACCAAAGTAGGCTATAGAAATTGCAATGGGAGAATATAAATTGATGTTAGACCTATGTTAGCAGTGCAAACAAGATATCAAACATTGTTAAAATACAGATATGTAAACAGACTTTAAAGGTGCTGTACCCGATTTTTTCCCCCATGTAATAAAGTAAAAAAATGTCTTGCCCCAGTACAGATCTATTGTAAAAAGCAGCTTTCAGGGTCAAAATGAGACCAATGTGTGTTGTATGTATGTAATTAGAGAGCAATTTCATCATTTGCGAACCAGGAAGTACGGCTGCTGAGCTGTTAGCATGGGATTCCTTAAAGGTTCGGCACTTCATTTTGGGCCAAAACCCTAAATTTAACTAAATTATCTGTTTCTAACCCTAATCCTAAACCTGATGGAATAATATATAGTTAAAAATGAAAAATTGGCTTAAAAAAAGTAAATAAATAAATGCTGACATTTATGGAATCCTAGTATGCTAATTGTTGTTACCATTAGGCTACAGCTACGGCAAAACTCCACCTTTGAAAGTTGTGAAAAGTGCTTATAAATAATTAGGATGCTCAGAATGTATTAAGGATAAGTTTGGACCACCGCAAACCTTTTTCCATGTTTTTAAGACTGTAAAAATCAGGTACAACCTCTTTAAAGTTAATGTTTTTGATAGACGTCCGCTCCGGTTTGGTATTTAAATTGATTTCCTTGTTCACTGTGCCTCCGCTGTACTCAAAAGTCACCTCTCTTAACCCCCTCCTCCCCCACTCTCCCGGGTTCCACGTTGGCCCCCGTTGCCCTGGAGACGAAGCAGGTTGCCGTCATGGAGGGAAGTGTAGTCTTTTACTGAATCAGCCTATATTAGGCCCCGCCCACAGTGGAATCACGTGTTTGTTGTAGATGTGTAAATATGAACTATCTCCACTTTGTATATAATCCTTTTGACGTGTGTGAGTGTGTTTTACACGACTACCAAAATACACCGAGGTCCTCAAACGCACCATTTCACCCAACAGTATTTTTACAATGGACGTTCATCTGTATCCATGTTTCCATAACTCCAGCACCGCAGAACTGTTATCAGCACAGTTGTTATGAATTGTGAAGTGACATGGTTGGGCTATGGTACAACACCAAATACAGCTAAAACACAATGCAAAACAAATACTAGTGTACTATGTTGGTAGCAAGTGGTATATGGAACATTTTGTCACAGTGCCCCAGCCTGTACCCCTAATGCCAGAGGTGGAAACAGATTACAAATACTCACAAACTGTAGTTGAGCAGATTATTTGGGTAATACTTTTTTGAGTACATTTTTAAACATGTACTTGTACTTGTAATTGAGTAAAATTAAATTAATGTAACTGTACATTACTGAGTGCAGCAGTAAATCTCAATTGTCCCAATTCACAGCCATCTTATCCCTCTTGCAGTTTAAAACTATATAATTTTGCTTTAAACAGTTTCATTAATACATTTTTGTACTGAAAGGTGGTCTCAAATGACACTAAAACCGCATTAAAAGTTATTAGTAACTTGTAAATTTTTACTTGTACTTAAGTACAAATTTTCGTAACTTGTAAATTTTTAATGCTTACTTTTTACTTGTACTTAAGTACAAATTTTCAGTGCTCTTTCCACCTCTAATTCCCATAGCAGCTGGGGTAGGTTTAAATAGGCCCACATAAAACATTATAGCTAAATTTGACTTTACAGTTGTAGGCCTACTTCTGAGGTTAAGGGTAAAAGTTAAGACTAGACTTTACATTCAAGTAAAGTCATTTTGTTGCTCCCCCTGGTGGACATAAGACGAAAGCTCAGTAACCTTTTTGACAATATGAAGCTCACAACTCATTATTCTAGAAATCATTATAATTTGATAATCTAATTGTGAATGAATGCCAATTACCCGGGATAGTCATCAAGTTACTCTACCGATCTAGACATAGGTAGTCGAAAATATGCTTAAAGTATACCATTTCTGACACTGTTCTTATGCAATACTAAAATCTACACTATTGGTTGGAAACATGGCTGTAGTCCAGAACACAGTGGTATAAAATGGTATAATATGTAGAAGATATTTTTGATACACTCTAAAGTGTAGCTGTAAGCACTGGTTGCTGTTGTTGACTGAGAACATGTTTGTATTTTTGCACTATTGATGTAACAGGAAGTCCACCGATCTCATGTACTTTTGCTTTATGACGATTTCGATTTTCACCTATTTTGTACATACTTCTGTCCAGTGTTCTTTATCGATGTCTCTTTGTACTAGGGTCCTCTTGAAAAAGGGTTGAAACGAATTTGGAAAAAGACTTTGAATTCATGATTTTAGTTTGAAATTTGAAAATGTGTTGATTGATTTAAACCAGTTTGTCTTCATCAGGAAAGCACTCACCCTGCATCCTGGAATAAACCACTCCCATAACTTGTAAATGTGTAGTTTTCTTTTAATTTAGGATGCAACACTTAAACTCCGCCCACAACCACATTTCAAATAGAGCTGATAGACTGGGCAGCACCTGGAGGACTAAAGAAAACAGGGTTCCCACGCATCCTGGAAATTCTGGAAAATCCCTAAACGCCCCACATCTCTTTTATCTTATCTGCTTGGACCTTGGTGTCACATATAGACACATATAGTGCTTTATTTTCCTGTGTTATAAGTACAACACTAGACTCACGAGTACCATTCAAATGTCGATAATGAGTCGTGAACACTTACTTACTGATTTGTTTTAAGTGACTGTGTTCACATGTAATCACAATCACATGTTCACATGTCTCCATCTAATCCAGTTCCACCAGAAAAGTCAACTACATAACAGAATATAGTGTGTGTGCCTTGGTGTGTAAATCATTGGGTACAGCCTTAACCTTAGACTACTACATCTTTATTATAAAAACTCTATAAAAAAAGGGGTTATCTGTTTGTAGATCCTGTGGTTACGTAACTAAAAAAGTCCTGGAAAAATAATTTCAACCAAAGTGTGGGAACCCTGGAAAAGAGTGAGGGGGAGGAGGGGTGGGGTCTGCGGGTATAAGGAACGGTGTGATTGGTCTAACAGGTATCCACACTTCAAACTCCGCCCCTATTGTTATCAGAGGAGTCCTGTGCAATATCATATAGTACTTGAAATTGCATTGGCCACTGGAGGCAGCACACACTTTTTTTTTTTACACTAAAATTGCAAAAAAAAAAAAAAATAACACCTTAGTTTTAGTTTTTTTTTTTTTTTTTCATTTTTGCACTAAAATTAAAAAAAAAAAAAAAAACAAACCCTATAGTGTTAGTTTTTTTTTTTTTTTGCAATTTTAGTGTAAAAAAAAACTAACACTAAGGTATAAAACATATCTCTCCATGTCTTAGTCAGGTCAGCTCTGTGGAGAGGCCTGCTCTCTCTGAATAAGAATGCTTTTTTTTTTTTTTTTTGCAATATAAACACCACTAATTGATGAAATGAATGCATGAATAAATAAATAAAAATTTTAAAAGTTTAATGCCACTATGGAACATTTCAGGGAAACCTATAACACCACCATGGACACAAGCAGGTGCAGTACCCACTAAAAATGAAATCACAAAATCATATATTGTTTTTTTTTTTTAAGTTTATTGAGCTCTGTACAAAAAAGCGTATGGCTCCAAAGCGGAGACGGTCGGATACACAGGGGGCAGAAAATGAATAAGGTGCAAAACACAACACTGATGCGTGGTCCCAAAGCCAAAGCTATATATGTACAGCGGCTTCACATTAACAGCAAGTGTCTAATACATCCACTGTCACCATGCAGAGGGGAGCAGGCAGAGTGTACAAGGGAAAATCACTATACAACAGAGGAATGCTGCTGGTTTAAAGACACTGGAGCACCGTATTGTATTGGTCTAAAGGCAGTGAATGACAAAGCACCACGAGAATAAAAGTGTATCAAGAGTGTAAAATACAAATGTTTTTTTTGTTTGTTTTTGTTTTGAAAAATTTGAAGACTGACTTGCAACGTAGGCACAGTAAAGTAGAAGGTAGGAGGTGCGTAAGACATTTAAGGCCCTACACCCAGTTTTTTCCCACGTATTTAAGCGAAATGTGCCTTGCCCCAGTACATATACATTGTATAAGCAGCTCTTGAGGTCAAAATAAGTCAGCTGTGTATTGTCGGCATCTAATTATGAAGAGATTTATTGTCTGATGATGAGGAAGTGCACAGTTAGCATGCTAGTTGTTGTTTTCCTTGATGGTAAAACTTTGCTCTGGTTTCCGAAAGTTGTGAAAAGCACTTATAAACTCATCACTGTATGTGTGTTAATTAGGATGCTCAGAATGCATAAGGTAAGTGAGGAATAACTGTAACACGGCAAACCGTTTAAAATGAACTACTGTTTTTCACGTTTTTAAGGCAGTAAATAATCAGGTATAGCACCTTTAACATTTCTATTTATGGGTTTTACAAGGATTTCTCTTATCCATTTTTATTTAAAATTCATTGAATATGTTTTTCTCCTGAATCATCATTTCTCATCACTTAATGTTTTGTCCTTTAAATAACATTGACTTCAAATGTAATAATAATAATCTTACATGAGTAGTATTTTCCCCAAACACTATTTAGTCTTACTCAAGTCACTTCCTGCTACTTGAGTAATATGATTTTGTAGTAACTTTACTCTTACTTGAGTACTTTTTTGGCTCACCTCTGACTGTTTAAGAACCACTGAAATATCCTCGCTACACAGGTCTTATTATCTGGATCAATAAAATGGGATTCTTTGGAGTGCCACGAATGTTACACAAATATAATTAAATATAACAACATAAATAATAAGGAATAGGGATAGCAAGATCATTTGTACATTTACAAATAAATACTCAATATGAATCGTGTTGGACCCAAAATGTTCAACTGTACAAAAGGCGATGAAAAAAAAGTCTGTGGATCTGATCTGGTAAAAAGGTGTACAAAGAAGTATAAAGTCGAGTAGAAATTGCTCTTATGGCAGTATTTAAACATGCACAATATGAAAAAGTGAAGTTATTATATGATACTTACAATATAGTACAACCGCCACTCCAGGTTCAGTGACTAGGTTTACATGCTACTTGTGTCCTCAACATCACACTTTTTGGTAACACTTTATAATAACTACAATTTAATTAACTTTAATAAAGCATGAACAAAGTCTGACAGCTCCCATCTGTTTATTAGATCTTTTTTCACCAGTAGATGGCAGATATGAAACCTGCACCCCCCCCCTCACCTGGCCTTTGTTCAGGCTCAACAAAGCCAAAGGCCAAAGCTGTAACATAGTAACACAGACAGCATCTGGTGGTGATATGTGAGAATACAACAGGGGAGAGTCGGCTGATGTAATTACAAATTGGGATTTTAAATCATAATGAACAGTTTATTCATTAACAGTGATTCAAGTTTTGTCACAACTAATCTACACCCTAACCCTTTAATGAAGTGGCCACTAGCCTCAATCCTTTTTAATAAACATTTTTTGTTCATTTGTTCTGTATTCATGCTTTATAAGGCTAATTTAGGTGTAGTCTTTATAAAGTTACTTTTTAAATAAATATATACACAATATTTTAAAAAAGATAAGGATAAAAAGATAAGAGCTGGTGTGAAAATGAAATTATGTGCCGCTCTTCTCCTCCCATTCCTGCAAAGTAGAAACAAAAAAATCATATGAATCCCTCTGAATACGTATAACAGCTATTGTAGAGAGGCTGAACTGACCTTGGCCTTCCGGAGCACGTGCCCTCGGGCCGTGGCTGGTTTCTGCCCTGTGTGGTGCCTTCGGAGCAGGGAGGCACTGTTCACGGGCAGGTGGCACGACTCTGCATCACTGGTGTCACAGCTGGAGAAGGCCGAGGAGCCGTGAGCCCGACGCACCACCGCCGGAGACTGGGACAACACAAGACATATAAACGTAAAGTTAGAGTCTTATATTCTTACTATGAAAACACAGTTAAAGATGTAGCGTTGTGGTGAACATGCCACCTCTCTCCTCAAGGTGGCAGTAGAATCCTGTTGGACTTGAAGGGAGGAGCTAGTATTTGTGTACCAATTTTATGCTATCCGCGGGTTTCAGAATGATGAGAATCTAGGACCACTGCCACAGTGACCATTTAAAACACAATATTATATCTTCTGAATGGGAAAAAGTCCTTAAAATGCCCCACAAAGTGTAAATCCATGAATAAAGATATCGAAAAAAAGGTTTAACATCATGTAGGCCTATTAGTCAGTGATAATTTTCTTGTTTCCCTTATATTATACACTAGATATCATTGTATCTGCATATTAACAAAGTGTACTTTTTCCTGCCTGTCATTCTAAATATGCATCATATGAAACCCACCAATATGGAGTTTACTTGCTCTCTGAAAATGTGAGTTTTCTGAACATGTCCTCAGTAGTTATAATGAACCGACCCTGTATATGTGCTGACCTGCAGAGCTGAGGAAGTGGTCTTGGGCTCTATGGTCAGCCCCCTCCGCTCAGTGCTGTGTGTGTGTAGTGTGTGTGTGTGTGTGTGTGTGCTGACCTGCATAGCTGAGTTGGTGGTCTTGGGCTCTATGGTGAGCCCCAGTGTGACCCCTCCATTCAGGGCTTTCTTCAGACTCTCCTTGACCTCCGTGAGCTCCAGCTCCAGGTTGACTCGCTCCTCCTCCTTCAGACGACACTCATCTTCCACCTTCTTCAGACGCTCCGACAGGGAAGACTGGGAACGTTTACCTACAAAAACAACAGAAACAATGATTTGAGAGCATCTTTAATGGTCAGATTTATTCATTTTTTTATACTATACAATGTACCAATAGTATTGTATGGTTAAGAGGAAGGTACGTAAATATTAGTTAGGGCTGCATGATACCACTTTTTCTGAATTGAGTACAAGTACAAATATTTCATTTTGAGTACTCCAATACCGAGTACTAATACCGATACCAAACATTATTTTTGCCTGTGTTCTATTACAATGGTAAATCCAATTCATTATTACATTATTTAGTCTATTCAATTATATTATCCAATTCATTATTTCATTATATAATTTATATATAATTTCATTATAGTATAGCCTACTTTTTCACTGGAATGGTTATTTGAGAGGCTGTTTTCTACTAAAATCACTGTAGTTAGGTATAATCCCAATATAATTTAGATAAATATGTTTAATATTTACTATTTGTCTTTGCATGCTGCGCTCTACGCTAACTGCTAAGGAGCCACTTTTAGCATAACAGAGTTTTCTTACTTTTACCATGGCCACACTTTGACCAATATGCTATACCGTTTTTAAAAGCTTTGAATCCACTCTATTCAGACGTTAGATTCAATTGACACAAGTCACAATGCAGGCACACGCAAAGAATCGCCAGCACCACTTAGCCATGTTAGCCTGTTACTATGCAAACAATCTCTGCACTGATATTCTTTGTGAACTATAAAAACCTTTAAGAGTCCTAAATATTGTCAGCGTTTTGAGCTTTATGTGCAGTGAATGTGCTTCTTTATGGTCACCTCCCCTCTCCTCAGTGAACACTGCTCAGCTGAGAGGTGAGCTGTGAGGGTCAGATAAGACACAGTGCAGTTATAGTGGTATCGGCTCTCAGTATTGGCAACACACTGATGAGTACCAGTACCAGCACTTGGTACTGGACCGATACCCGATACTGGTATCGATATTGGTGCATCTCTAGTATAAATATATGGAAAAAAGTCACACCGGTTGTGTGCCCTCTGCTGCCAACAGTAAGGAACGCAAAGTATTATTAAGGTTAAACATTATACTTTCAATTAGTGAACAAGTCAAACAATCATTTCTTTTTAACACTGATTTTTTTTTTCTTTTTTTAAATACCATTATACCAGATTAAAGTAAAGACATGCTGACTGAAGACTTCTAGATAGACAAAAAAGCAAACTTTTTTTCTTTAATTATTAAATTATAGAATGATTATTCCCTACTATAAAAGTATTTATAACAGTTGTGTTGCTGTACCAGTGGCAGCCTCCAGGGCAGTGCGCAGGTCCCTCCTCTCTTTCTTGAGCTGGGTCAGGTGGTTGCGGATGTCCTGCTTCCTCTTCATCAGCTCTTCGTCTTTGGCCTGGAGGCGTTTGGCATCAGCCTCCACACGGTTCTTCCCGTACTTGCACTGCTCTGAACCTGGAACAGCAGGAGGGAAGGTGGGGTTAAAACAGGATTACATCATAACGTTAACTTTACATACAACTTTGCATTCTCATTTTTAGCATTTTTATGAAGCTTATTATTGAAGCACCTTGCAGAAATAGTAGATCCAGTTTAAAGGGGCTGATTTTTTCATGCAATAAAGTTAAATTTGTCTTGCCCCAGTACAGATATGGGCAATATTGAATATTTTTGAAAAGCAGCTCTTAGGGTTAAAATACAACCACTATGCGCTGTCTACATCTATTTTTAAAGTGTTTTTTGAACAATTAAGTAATTCCTGGTGCGCTGTTAGCATGCTAGTTGTTGTTAGTGTTGCCGTGACTGCAAACCTATGGTCTCTGAAAGTTGTAAAATTAGCAAACCCTTTAAAATGACATTGTCCTGTTTTCCTGTAATCCTTGCTTTCCTAATGCACTCCTAGCATCCTAATTATTCCCCGCGATGAGTTTATAAGCACTTTTCACAACAGAGACCAGAACGGACATCAACAACTAGTATGCTAATAGCACACCAACGGTACTTCCTGGTTCACGGATGATAAAAATGCTTTAGAATTAGATGCAGACGGCACACAGTGGTCTCATTTTGACCTCAAGAGCTGCTTATACAATATATCTGTACAAGACAAAATGGATTTTATTAGATGAAAAAATTGGGTACTGCCCCTTTAAACCATCACTCATCACATGTCATTCCCTGCTCCTTCTGCTTATTTTACCGGAAAATCCACCAGTTACATCCCTGCTGAATCTGTGTATTACAAATCTCTTAATCAAACCACAGCTGACTTGTTCAAATCCTATATTCTCATATGAAACCTGAGTCCTGACACGACACATTTTTCGCTATTTCCATTTCAACATTCGGCGCGGTTACTTGCCTTCGAGTTCGCACATTACGCTAAAAAACATTATTGCTAACCACACAGATTAGCACAACCGCTAAGTATCCCTGCTCCAGCGCTGTGGCCCCCTACATTGGCAGGGAAGTAGTCCGGTCTGGTCCGTGTGCGTCACAGGATTTGTAGTGTTGTTTCAAACCAGGGTAATTGGGATATCCTGCCTGCTCCAAACGGCTGCGGCCGGAGAGGGAGTTTGGTTCTAGAGTAATCAGGTGGTGGGGCTGGGGCCGTGCAGTCTGCAGACCAGTGCTAGAGGCTACAGCCACAGACAGACTAGTGAAATCTGCTCCTATCTCTGTCAGTTCATAATGTTACTAGTTTTGAGTTAAAATGGTTCAATGAAAAATGCAGATGTGAAATATTAGAAAGTTGGTGGCCAAGGCATAAATCAAAAATATATTATTGAAACTCAAAGCTTGTTTATATAAAATGTTGAGTTTGAAACAATGCCCAAATCTGACAATTCACTATATTTGTATTTCATTTTTGCAAACGATTACAATTAGAAACTAATGCATTTCAGTTGCCTGACAAGTCCAGAATGATATCCGTCTGTATTATTTCTACAGAGGGATATCAGTCTGGTCACCGCGCTCTACGTCACACCTCAAACCAGGCTCAAACACGGCCATGCAATCAGATTTTATTTCATTGTTGCATGTGAAACGAAGGAGCTCATTGGCCTCCCATAATTTTGAACAATATCAAATTTCACTTCAGATCAACAGGGTTTAGTTTGGGTTTTTTTTCAGTCTCCTGTGATAATTTTTCTTTGTTCGTTGTAAGCAGTCATGTTTGTTTTGATACAGACATACGATATATGTCTTTGATTGGCTAATCCACTTGTCAATCACCCATTTGAACTTGGGCAGAAAAAATCTTTTTGGGCCTTAAGCGCAATCATTATTGTCATATTTAAAACATATTTCAGAAAAACACTTTATAACGATTACTTTAACAATGGTTTAATCGTGGTGTTTGTTCAGAAAAGGGGCACGTCAGTGTTTCTGTTTGTACTCACTTGAGCTGTTTCTTCTCAGGGAGGTTGCTCCATTGGTCACACTGACTCCGTTCTTCTTGGCCTGGTTCTTTGGGTCTGTCTTCTGTTTAGAGCTCACACCATTGGCTGCTGGGCCCCGCCTGGTCTGCTGTGGATTACAACAATAGAAGTGTCACAAAATATCACTAGCATTCGATTACACAATTCTTAAAGCATTCTCTACACAATTCTTAAAGCATTCTAAACACCCCCATCGGGCTGTATTCTACCTCAAAGTAGTGGTACTTTGAGGTTATGGGGTCCATGTTTGCGCCTTAAATTCTTACCACACACATAGAAGCAGATGAAAGACCCAGCAGGAGCAGTAACAAGGGGTCCCTACAACACTTTGTGGTCACTTTTGTGGTTCTTAATTCCAGGCTATAAAAATAGATTTTAC
>KN473549.1:61503-75876 GCA_000787095.1 Periophthalmodon schlosseri
AAGGCTTAGGAATACAATGGCCCTTTTTGTACGGATTGTGTAACTTTGTAGTATTTGAAGTGGTAGAAGTACTAGTAGCATCGGGGGACCTATAACATAACCTATTACATACAATATAATGTTGTATATTTGTGTGTATATATGCACTAATATTTTGAGGAGTAGGTAACTTAGATTCCATCTCAAAGCCACTAACCACTCCTTTAAAGATAGTGAGGAACAGATCTTAGCCAAAGAAAAGAAATGGTTTGAGAGGGGAGTTAAAGAGGCATTTTTTTTAGGAAAGACAATCGATCTTTGAAAGGGAATTAGGCTTAGATGTCATTTATCTCCTATTTACAACTCTATCCAAGAAAAACAATAGTGCTAGCCAGTATGCTAACAGGTGTGAGAGCGCTCAATAGGAGCCTGAACGATTATGCAAAATATGACTCACACACAGTTCACACTTAATGTAGTTCGATAGACCTGGCCAACAAACAGAAACTGTAAACAAAAAGGTGTGTTAGTTTCAGTGTAGTTAGCTCCTCCCTTCAGATACATATAAGGCAGTGTCCAGCAGTGATCTGACCTGAACTGAAGAAGTCACTTGAATGAGCAGCGAAATGTCTTTACTCTAAAACTTTTATCCAGTTGAATTCTTTCGCTATGGATCATACCTGGACGACGGAAAGATTACACAGACATCTAGGTAACTTAGGGTTGTAGTTTTGCTGACTTTTTGATCCTAAGACAAGCTAGGTCTTCAGAAATATATACATTACATTTTCATAATAACAAAAATGTGTTGACAATATTTATTTAGATTTTTGTTAATTGTTTGGTGCCAAATATCAAAATGTGTCTGTTTCAAATGCTCTTATAATGTAACTGTACAATACTATATTACTAAGGGGCACTATAAAAATGAAATATGAAAATATATTTCAAAATTGTCATAACACATTTAACACATTTACTATAAACTAAGTTGTGGTGGATCCAAAACTAACTTAAAATGCAACAGTTGGTTTAAATCATAAATAAAAGCTGCACTATGTAACTTTTCTAGTCTCCAATTGATTGCTTTGCCTCTAATGTTACACAGTAGGGCATTAAACGTTTCTTCCTCCATGAAGACAAGATGCTACCAGGCCAAGTTACAAGTCGGATCTGTGGAGAGGCAATCACGCTGACAGCAAGAACGCATTTAAAGATATGTTTTACAATAAAAACAGATAAGTTTAATGTCATACTGTAGAACATTCCAGGCAAAGCCATAACATATCCATGGAGACAAGCAGGGGCTGGACCCTCAAAAGAAAAGTTACATAGTGTACCTTTAACCAGCACAGCAAAGAGAGACAGAAGACTTGAGAACACATAGTTATTTGAATAAGAAATGATGGTTAGTACCTTCGCCGCATCTTTATTTTTAGCATCAGCAGAGAGAAACTTAGAAGAGACCTTAGACACAGGCTGTTTGTAGTGAGTAGAAGTAGTAGTAGTAGTAGTAGTAGTAGTAGTAGTAGTTCTAGGAGGATAGCGAGAGGCCAGAGGTTTAGGTGTAGGTTTGTCGTCAATGGGCTCTGCGTTCTCATAGTGCACTTCCTCTATGGGCTGGCAGTGCCTCCTGGGTGGAGTGGAGTACGCATCTGGGTCCTTAGCATGGACCAAGTGTGCAGTTTAAGAGAGAGAAGAGAGAAGAACAAGGGATACAAAAGAGTTAGTAGTTAAGTAGACTGGTAAAGAAAGTTAGTAGGTTAAGTTTGCTAATTAAAAATCCAACACCATTCAAATCAAAGGGAAAAGGCTGCAATCTAGAATTTGACGATTTGGTGGGTAGGGGCCTTTATAAATCTGTGGGAGATTTGCTGATTTTAAAAGAAATAACCCATCACAAAGTGTTGAACTTAAAAACTTGCCATATTATTTGTATATCTTCCGTATTCGTATTCGTAGCTTTCTTATTGACATTCAAATGACTGAATAATGGCATCACTTTTTAAAGCAATAGTATGTAATTTTCTGGAGGAGGTATATCACCTACATTATTCCATGGAAACAGAAAGTTAAAAACCATAACTTTGGAACATTGTCCATGGAGATGGGTAAGTTTTATGCCATACTGTGGAAGATTATAGCCAAAGGAACTACATTTCCATGGAAACAAGCAGGAGGGCAAATAAGAGTTAGGTTTGTGGAGATGCAAGCCCGCCCCTCACAGTAAGGAGGACGCATGTTTTACTAAGTTTTACAGTGCGATAAAAACAACCATTTTATATCAGTCTATTCTGTGGCTAAAAAGCTACGTATTGTGGCTTTAAGTTTGACGTTAAAAATTGTTTAACTTTTGTTAATTTGTGTTGAAGACATTAAACCTTGTGCCAGTTTTTGTTTCATGCAGATAGGCCCAGTAATTACAGAGATATTCACCGTAAACCAGGTCAAAACATCAAAACAACATGAATTTTAACAGTTCACACGTAATTCTCACTGCTATATAAAACTATAGGCTGTTCAGAGTTATGCTGGATGCCCTACCATTCCGTTGATGGGCACGTCGTCGTAGTGCAGAGCCATCCCCGTGGGGCAGGAGTATCCGTTCACAGGGTTGTCCAGATATGGGTTTGGAGACACAGCGCGTTTACTGGTGAAACTGGGGGAACAAAAAGCAGATTTGAGTAAGTTCAGTAAGATTTGTTATCAAAGAAGGTCTTGGTATTGTTGGGTTTCAGCTTATATGCAGTATTTGGAGGACTTTTCCCCATTCAAGCCTATGATGTTTCTAACTTGACCCTTACATTATTGGTCATCATTGGATAAAATTGGTCACCAGATAGAAAAACGGCGCTTCATACCAGAAGGACTGCTTGGCGAGCTGGATGACATTAGCGGTGGTCTCTACATCGATGTAGTCATAGTGAAGTGTGGCAGGGTCTGTGGTAGAACCAGTCTCAGCCAGGAGCACCCCCAACCAGCGACCCATCTCCTCAGAGGACGACGCCTGGGGACAGGGAAGTTGATAAGATTATTTTAGATCATAATTACTGTGTACAACTGGCATCTGAGGTAAAAGATAACCAAGATTTCTAAACTTGTAAGATTCTAGTGACCACTAAACATCCTCTTTTACATGTTACCAGTGAGGAGACCAGATAAACGACATAAATATCATGAAATAAACATTTTATATACTTTAATATGGGGATTGGCCTTACCATTCATTTGTTTGTGATGGAGCGTTCGATTTGATGTAATTCTAACCATGTGAGTACAACAGGCAGAGACAGATGTCTATGGGTAATAGCATTGGTGGTTTTCAGGTTCTAGATGCCAGATGGGGGGCTAGGGACACTTTACCTGTTAATTACACTGTATTTTTCCATAAACCTGACCACATATTAGTGGACCTTAAAACTCACTGTATCACCACAAAAAATCTGTATTTCAACCATATCCACTTTAGTTGCCCCCCATGTCTATTAAATAATATTAGCCATATATGTTGTGATGTCATCTGAAACCCAGCGATTATCCCATACCTCGAGCACAGCCACCTCCTGTGCGTTCCGGAGCAGGCGGAAGGCGAAGGGGTGCTTGTGGTCGAGTCCAGGGGACACGTCACAACCTCTCAGGGGCAGAGAGGCGATGTGGCTCTTCAGGTCGTCCCGGTCCTTATGGAGGAGGAGCTGGTTGTCACGCAGTCTGCACCAACGCTCACGCCAGCGGTTATTGGACAGCACGTTCAAGTAACCTGGAGGGGAGAGGCATATGTACACAAGGTTATAATAAGATTACGTGGATCAAATATCTCCCAAGTATGTAGAACAAAAACTATAATGTAATATCAAATGATTTTCAAATTGACAAGCTCACAGTGTACCGTAATTGTGTAAAAATACACCAATGGTGTCCCATTTTTAAAAGAAAAAAATAATGGGCTTTTCAGTGGTGTTTTGTTCTAAGTGAACAATGTAAAATGATAGACTTTTTCATCATCACAAAAGAAATAACAACACCAACCACTATCCTTAAAATAGATGAGGGTGGATGGTGTGACTATCTCCATGGAGAAACAGACCAAGTTACAGGTCAGATCTGTGGAGAAGAGACCTCAAAGTAAGAATGTTCAATATAGAGATCAGATTATTGCCATACTGTGGAACATTCCAAGAAAAGCAATAGAATATCTATGGAGACAAGCAGGTGGCGGACCCTACACCAGAAAAGTTACATATTGCACCTTTAATTATGATAAGTACAGTTGTAAATAGCACTTTTCCAGAAGCTCAACATTGGTGGTATAAACTATACATAGTGGTGGTATAAACTGTACAGCTGTCGTGGCCCTGACACAGGACACAAGAACTCAAGAACTCAAGAACACAAACATATGCACTTTCTCTGAGTTTATCCACCCCTGCTGTAATACTTGCTGTATAAAACCATGCGTTTGCCACTTGTAACTTGTACTAACTACACTAACAGAATAGCTGCTGTCTGGTCCTCACCACATGTGGGCACGTCCTCTTCGGCGGAGGATGTCTGCTCGTCTGTGGAAGGCTTCTTCTTGCCAAGTCCCATGATCTTGGTGATCTTCTTCCCTGCGCCCTTCCCCACGGTTCCACTCTTCTGCTCCGATTTTGAGCTCTTCTTTCCCTTTCCTGGAGAGACAAACATGGGGCATTTAGACAGGAATTCTTTCAATTATATGCCCTTTAATTAAACAAAAGAACGACCAGATGTTGTAAGTTCAGTGAAGATATTTTTATTAAGGAGGATAACTACAACTGGCATACAGTGAAGTGACATGAGGCGTAATAATTGCTGGGATTCAGATGACATCACAACATTCTAGGTTCAACATTTATGAAGTAACCTTTTGGATATTTCATGGCGAAGTAAAATGTAACCAATAGGGTAAACTGTCTCTTGCCCCCATCTGGGTATGACATCATCACATTCTAGAATCTGAAAACCACCAATAGTGAATTTCCAAAAGTTTAAAATTGAGTTGGAGGACAGATCAGATTTCTATAATTGAATTTGCTTTGAAACGAAATGAAATTTGTTTGACCTGGTTTATGGCGAATATCTGTCATTACTGGGCCTGTCCACATGAAACAAAAACTGGCACAAAGTTCAACGTCTTCTCTGTCAGTGCAAAAGAAACTAGTGAAATACACTTTTGGCAACTTTATTTTGGCTTCAAAAGGTGATGGCATTATTCAATCAAAAATGTTAAGCCATAAGATTTATTACGGCAAGTTAGTGGAACCAATCCTGAAATAAAATGTGACAAGATTCGACATATTTCTGATTTTCGGTCATTTCTCTAAAACAGTCACTTATTTTGAACACAATACCACTGCTTCAACCCCAGCATGCATTGCCTAGGGGGTTGGTTTCCCTCCACAGTGAGACAAGGGAATGACAGTGCACATTCTAATACATGAGGGAAGCTAAGTTTTCTGTCTCTTCTACAGGAGGCTGGACTGGTTTGAACTGGTGGTCAGTCCAGTGTTGTACAAGCACTACTTTGGGTTTTGAGGCAACCACTTGAGGTTCTGAAGATGTTAACAAAAGGTCAATGGGTGCAAAAATATGATATGAGAAAAAACGGGGAAGATATACAAACACATTTTCCATTTTTAGTTTTCAGGTTTGTAGTTACTAACATTTCGAGATTGTTTAACCATATGACAAAACTACTTATTTTAAACTCGAAACACATGGGTTTTTCCTTTAGTAAATAATTAACGCAAAGCTATGAACTGTTAAAGGGCCTGTACCTGATTTTAATTTATTCTAGTCAAGATAAAAGGTCTTTACATCATGCATAGTATAGTACAAGCAGCTACATAAGAAAACATTGAGATTAAAATATATATAGCCTATGTTGGTTTGCCTAATTTAGAGTTCATTTTATTCACTTTTTTGTCCTCCATTTGATAATTTCTTGTTTAAAACTACAGTCGCCCTAGGCTAGACCGACAATATAGAATAGTCCTGTTATAGACCTGGTTCAGATCTGGTGGCACTCAGAAAGCCAAACCTTTTCTTTGGTGGTCCTTGGTGTGAACAGTTTGAGAGCCACTGACTTATTACATCATTGGCGAGACATTACATTATCGGCTTATTACATTTAACGATAAGGAAACAACTGCGTGACACTATTCCAGACAGTTGTTTCTGTGTCATGGTGCAATATCACAGTGGCAGAGAGGACTAAGTGGGTGGGGCTAAAAATTCAAACTAAAACACATGGTTTGATATTAGGTCCAGGCTCCTTAAGTGATGATATAACCTAACCCCAGCTTCATTTAATATAATGGCATTTTGGCAGATCCAAATAATGCGATACAATAAGTGCACTCTGGTTTTCCTCTGGGCATGCTTTTCCGACCAAAAAGTATCAAATAAATTATTATGTTTTATTATCTAAGATTAAAGAGGGGGTATTACACTTCTGTGGGGTATTAACTGCTAACACGTAACATATTTAGATCACCATGTTACCTTTTTATTGTTTTAAAAATAAGTTTCATAAGTTCCACCTTCATTTTTGGAGCTCTGAGTCCCTGACCCCTGCGTTAAGCGACTCCCCCTTCAGATCGCAATCCACGTGCATCCCGCTAATGAAACTACTGCAATTTATATCAGGTTTGTCTATGTCTAAGTTGCTATGTACAGTTTTGTTTTATGTTACTGTATGTTTATGGAGAATTGTCGTGTGGGACCATGGATGACATAAGGCTGTGGGCTGAGCATTGCACAGGATCTTAGATCTAACTGTAAGGAGGGTTCGAATAAGGCCGTGAGAGATTGCTAAAATACTCAAACATGCATAGAAGACATTTTGATGAGGAAACAACGTTATAACATGGTAGAAAGCTCAAAAATATTGATTTTGGATAGTAGCTCCTCTTTAAATATAACTTTGGCGATCAAGTTTCTGTCCCTTAATATGTCTTATGATGTATATGATTCATCAGGAGGTTCTGACAAAGTCCATATTTCTGCTAATCGTGCCTTGGAACTCCGAACAGCTGTACCGATGATGTCACTCTTAACCGCCCCAAAGATTTACAGTCTTTCAAAAACAATTTCAATTTCATCTAAGCATTTCCCCACATTTCTATTTTCCCCCGATGCAACGTGACAATCACCATGGCGACCTCACAGATGACACCAAACACAATGGAGGGACTGGTCGCGGAAAGCACAGCCCCAGATGTGGAAGCCATTTTTGCAGAGAGGAGGAAAGTGTGATCAGGTGAACTTGATTCCTCGTTACCATCTATGGAAAGAATGCGCCTGATTAAGCTAACTAGCGGCTAAGTGCGGGACCGTAATATGAGGCTAACTCCAGGAATGCACCCAAAACAGCTGACGTACTTGCAAATGGTTACACAGCAAAACCACCCCCGGCTTTCTAGAAACTGTTGGATTTTGTAAGGAAGGTCATATTTGCATCTCTCTCTTAGCTTCAGTCAAACTCCTTCCAGCACCACACTATCTTTATGGGGTGTAAAGTACGCAAATTAGAAGGCAACATTTAAGGACCTCCTTGAAAAAGCATCTCAAGGGGCTATTCAAAATAAATAAATACATTTGGATTAATGATATTCACAGTGGTCTCTAAATGCTTAAAGACTAATGGAGCACAACACTCTCGCCTACTGTGGAGCCCGCTGTGGTTCTGGATTCATTTTCATTTTCTGCGTTTTCAGTGCAAAAACTAAAATTGTGAAATTGTAAAAATGTGTCGATAACTTAAATGACAGTTTATACAGTTTCAGAAACAGATTTAAATAAAATTATTGGTCTTATGGTTATTAGTTACCAGGGAGCTTTCAAACTTTACCTTATTTTTTTTTTTTTAATGATTGGGAAATTTACTTTCCAAGTGGTGGGCTGTCTATCAAACCTATGCTGCATTTCACAGTTTAGTCTTGGTTTGGGTTGAGTTATAGTTGTGGTTAAGAACTAGTCTAGTTCAGTTTTAGGTCCAGGTTAAGTCCCAGTTTAGTCCCAATTTTGATGTGTAAAACCCCTGCTTTAAGAACAGTATACAGTTACACATGCATCAATCCAGAATGCTTACTTAAAAAAAACTATACTTTGGCATTTTTTCAAACACAATTTGTTCGAATTAATCGCAAAACTGATTGTGATTAATCAGTTAAAACTGAACTTTTACTTATTCAGCAGGTAACTATAAAAGTTCAGGGTCAACAACTGCGTTGAAAAACCATATATCAATAACCTGGAAGTGGTATGTGCACCAACACTTCTGGCCCAATAGCTAAAACAAGTGTTGGTACATCCCTAACAACTATATTTCAACATATTATTCACAATAAGTCTTGTATCTTTGGTTCTTAAAGAAGACCTATTGTGCTTGTGTCTGCTATATAGTTATAATCTATGACATCCATCATTGTGTTATTTTGCACATTTTAAATCACAATATTCCTCCAACACAACTTAATAAAAGAAACATGTCCACTAACTTCCAGAAAACTGTGGTGCCCAATGGGAGCAGATGTCGCCATAAATGCATCACAAAAGAGCTGTGCAGCTGTCGGCACCTCCGAGCAGCAGAGCGGTGGGCGTATACCAATGGCAGTGAAAACAGGGACTGATCGGAAAAATGCCGTCTTGAAAATAAGCAATTAAGGATTTGTCAAACATGCACAAATCACTCCAAATACAACTCTGGGAGAGGGGAAGACTATAACATGGTTAAAAGTTCTGAAAAGTTGATTTTGCATAACAGATGCACTTTAACTGTTACATGCTCCCTGTATATTTGGTGAAATATCTGTGTTGTTTTTGTGAAGTCATCTGTCCACACTGAGATGTAATTGGTGTATTTTATCATTCTAGCAGCTGTATCCTCCCTCCCTGAAAAGCTCAGTATGATAAGATGAAACTTGTTTGACACTGCAGACAGAAATCAACACTCACTTCTTTTGGGGGATTACATAAGGTTTTACACAACTCCAGTCCATGAATCAGTGCCTCAAACTCCTCTACTGCACCCAGTGGATTTCTGATTAACTGCTGCTCAGGAATCTGCTGTCATAATGTGGGGTAATGGATGATTTTAAAGGGGAGATATAAATAAAAGTTACATGTTGTAGACTATCCAAGTGGAATGGCAAAATAAAACTTCATTCAGGAACATTGCCAGTTGGACAAACTAAATAAAGTGGGACAGCTGAACTATATAACGATGCCTATTTCATGACAAAATTCTGACTTCAGATACAAGTCACTCATTCTTAATTTTAAAGGAAAACAAAAAGGGTTTTTTTTCCAGCCTGAATCTAGTAAATGAATGATGATTACAGGGATGGGTCATTTTTTCTTGCTTCGCCTGAAATATCCCATGGTATGGCATTACCCTTATCTATCACCACGGAGACAAGCAGGCAAGTAAGTAAGAACGGATGTTTAATAAGGTATGTTTGACCAATAGAAACACCTGTAACTGAATAAATGCAAGATGCAATACACTGGAACATTACAAACGAAGCCATAGTCCCCATGGAGACAAACACACCTGAAAAGTTACACAGTGTACCTTTAATCGCAAACATTTAAAAGTCACAAAGATAAAAATAAACATAAACATAAGGCTAACCGTTGAAGTCCATGTAACATAATTGACTAATTTGATTGCATTCCATAAAATGTTGGTCTAAAGTGGATTTTCTAAAGCCTTCCAATCTAATCTGTTCAAATCTTACACAAACCATTGGCTATACATCTGCGATAACCATCGTTTCTATTACCCACCTTGATCTTTGCATTCACTGACTCCATTCTCATGTGGAGCTTCCCCGTCCGAGCTCGGCCTATCGCACGAAGTCTTCTACAGCAGAAAAACAATAGACCAATAAGAAAGCATTACCAACTACCCACAGAAAAAGGCATTAAAGGGGCATCTGCAACATGTTATAGACAAATATTAAGAGCCCGGGTTTGTTTACGTTGCCAAGAGGGGAGTGGTCCACCGCGTTAAAGTGCTCAGATGTAGCTCATTTTCCAGCACAGAAAGTCTTGCTAGGCTCCAGTGTATTCTGCTAATGAAAGCCCATAATATACTCTGTTCCCTCATGGGCAGTATGGAGTTATGGTTTATTTGGAAAAATTTTACAAGCCCCGTGCATATGCTGAAAAATGTCCATGAAACTCAAGTATACCGTTTTTGTATATAAAACTGTCCATGTCAAAGCCAGATCTTGTCAGATCACAGAAGCTAAGCAGAGCTGGGCCTGTATAGTACCTGGATGGGAGACTACTGGGAATACCAGGAGCCACAGTGGGCCGCCAGTGGAAAAAAACTTGTGTCCTTCGGCAAGACACTTCACCCACACTGCACATGTCTATTAGAACTAATTATATTTATCCAAAAATAAATAGTGGGATTTAGATGTCATAATGTCACTAATGGGCCAAAGAATAAATGCATATGACTGTCATGTTTTTCTAATTATTACTTGGTTTTGAGGGGCAGTACCTGTGGTAAACATTTATCATAGTTTTAGATCGGTTAAGTGGCAGTTTGTGGAAAAAAAGGTTCCAAAGAAAAGTACAAAAATACAGGAAGTAGCGGTGAGTTCTAAAATGGAATACATCTATTTCATTAACATATAAAATTCCATCCAAATGCAGGGCCAAGGTATAAGTTTTTCTGACAGATTCAGCATTAATTTAACAAAATAAAGCTGTTATCATCTATTTTAATTAGCCTAACCAGAGCTATTGGGTAATTTAGACAATGTTTGTGTAATTTTATTGAGTGTCTATTGAAAACATTGGACAGGGCACTTTGTTATTGTTTTATGCTAATGAAATATACTATATTTTATAGTTATATTTTGTGTATATATTAGCCATGCTATCAGTTACCTTTTCTAACTCTGGTTTAAAAACAGGAGAAGCTGATCGGGTGGGGTCGACTTCCACATGGCCATTGGCACAGACCTCCCTCATCACCTGGAAAAATGGGGAAAAAAATCAACGTTAAGAATAACAGTATCAATCCAGTATTAAAAGCTAGAATGTGTAGTAGGATAAACGTGAAATAAGGATAGAATGAGAGATTCCACAGCTTAAATTTGAATGGGCTTGTCGACGGGGAAATGTGTCAAAATAAATCAGTTTTGTGTTGTCTGCATCTAATTATAAAGCATTAGCATGCTAGTTGTTGTTTTACCATCATGGCAAAACTTCGTTCTGGCCTCTGAAAGTTGTGAAAAGCGCTTATACACTCATGCATAAGGTAAGTGTGGAATAACTTTGATAACTTTTTAGATGCAAGCCTGCTCACAGTAAGGACTCAAGTTTTTCTGGTTTTCCAGTGGAATAAAAACATCCATAATGAAAAAAAGTCTAGTCTATTTTGTGGCAAAACGTTACAGACTATGGCTTTAAGAACAATTACATTTTTTGTATTAAAAAAATCCTCTAATTTACCATTATAAACAACTATTTTAGGCTTGAAAAGCATTATGGATGACTTGTGCTAAATTGGTCTAATATTCGATCTTAATGTACCATACTTGAAGTAGAGTCAATGGACTAGAAAATTATAGTTTTAAATATCCAAATTTCAAGTACTTCTCAAAACTAGATGGGAAAACACGCGGCACCCTTCTGTGATATTGCGGATCTTTTTTCCAAGAGGATAAAGTTCCAAAATATACTTGAGATTTAGCGCTTTAAGCTAGGAGCAACTGCAGACACTACGCAGTCTGCTCCTCACATCAGCTCTACAATGCATTTTACTACATCCATGAAATCCTTATGCAACAGTGTCTGATGGCTCCGAATGAGATCTGCAGAGCTTCGGACCGGGCGACGCCGTGCATTACCGTGACCCCGGCGTACTGGAGACCTGGCAACCCAACCACCACCGCCGCCGCCACCACCAGATCTGGCAATGTGAGCAGTGTGCCGAAAATGAGAAGGCAGATGTACGTTACTAATTCACATGCTAAACTCCCCAGCCCTCTCCACAAGCATGCTAACGTCCGCGGTATTGGCAGGGAGCAGGCATAATTGGGTTTTGCGGGGGGAATGACAGGCTGTGGCTCCATGGGTTTGGCTGGGAGAGGGAGAGAGAGGCCGGGGAGCAGGACAGACAGACAGACAGCTAGTACATGTCTATCAGTTATACTAAAATACAGGCAGGGTATGGGGGACGCATATGAACAGAGGGAAATCTAATAAATCTAAAATCAAAAACACATTTAAAACTTAAAATTCTGCCAAATATTTTAATAACTCAACAGTTTTTAAGTTTCAGAAATTTCAGAAAGATTTTATATAAAATTTTACATATTAATCTTTAGTTAGCACATAGCTAATTAGCCACTAGCAAGCTTTTGTTTTTATTAGTTTTCTGTAAAGTATATGGGAAAAATTAATGGAAAATATACTTAGGTATATTAGTGGGCGTTCATAGGCAAACTTATAGTCTCCCCACATGTCAAACCAAATCATCTATAAGACCGAAGCGCAACTTTTAATATAAACAAAAGCATTATATTTAGCATTTGAGGACATTGAAGTGGCTATATGCATAATTCCTACATTGGTGCCATAACCATATCAAAGAGAACACGACTGAAACATATTCAAGTTCCTCACAGTTCGGAGTGTACTGCCATCTGTGTTGATAAAATCTTGTTTATAAAGACTGGTGGCTTTGGGTTCTAAAGAAATCTTCAAACGTGTAGGCACTTTTGCATGCATAGCTTAAATACCAAAGCACAATATGTATTTATAGAGCCTACTATACCCTACTTTTTGTGGCATTTACGGTGAACAACACAGCAATGTAAAGCATGTGGAAAGGTCTATTGGGGATACACTGGGTACATTTACATGGGCATTAAAAATCTAGAATAATCAGACCATATAATTAGATCTGATTTTTGCCCTCTTTTGCATACTTTTCCTTGTCAAAGCCTGAGTGAGCTATCAGAAAGAAATCACATTACTCAGATCAGATGTTAACTGTTATATGACATTTCAATAATCTGATAACTGCAGAAATCAGATACTGGTCGTATTGTGGTGTGCATGGGAACATATCCATTGTTAGAACTGAACATTTTAATAAAGTACGTGTATAATAGCATCATTTTCAAAGCCTGGTTAAAGTAGGTGGCTTAAGAAGAATGGGGTCACAGGTCAGTGTTGAAATGTGCGTTACATAAACACATCGTTAGCTAGCAGTCTGTGAAACGCATTACTGCTGCAGAGCCTTCTCTAGAGATCACTGTCCAGGATACTGCAGTTATGAAGTACCCGGACACAAGTTTACTTACTGTAAATGCACTTGTACTACAGTGAATGTCATTTCTTCGAATGAAGGAGGTGTATTTTTGTCCCTGAACCTTGTAATATAAATGTAATTATGAAAGACTTATATAAATACATGTTTTGAGGGTTGCAGTTGAAGATTGCACAAAACTAGCTAGACTATAAAAAGGAAAAAAAAATGTTACCAATAACGAACTTTCACAAGGCAATAAATGGGGAATTTTTGTTTAAAAAGTTTAGCTACAGTTTACTTTGAGAGATTGCTTGTGGATACATGCACTTTTCTTGCCCCAGATAAATGATAAACAATTACTGATTAACATGTGGGGAATTGAATCAAGATGACTTTGGGGGAAAAAATCTTTTTCAAGATAGGTTTTTATGGAGGGCCAAACTTCTTATTACTTCAAATGTTTACGGGTAAGGTACTCTTTATTGTCCCCGTAAAGAAATATGTCCTATGCTTTTGACCCATCCTTCAATGCCACTGGGGCAACATGTCAAGAGCAGTGGGCGTCACAGTGCCAGACATGGGACGTACTGTATTTTCAGTAGCAGCAAAGGTTAAAATTAAAGGTGACGATGTTTCGTTTAATTTAGCAAATATGAGAGAACACTGTAGAACAGTTATAAACTGTTCTTTGGAGAATTGAATAAAGGGTATTGCCGTTGCAGTTTTACAATTTTATCTGGAACATAAAGTTGATGGTGATATTATATGGTTAGGGGCGCCTAAAGGTCCAAAATCCTGTTAGTAAAGCTGCTTCAGAGGGCCATTTCACTGGCAGAGGAAAACAGGAACCAACTATTAGGAAAATACCTTTGCCCAAACTGAATTTTAAAATAGCACACAATTGTCTATCGGGAGCCAAGAATTCCACGACATTCCCAAGAGGAGAGCAGAGGTGAGCGGAAAGGAGGTAAGACTACTTTTAGACCCATATGAAGTCCTTAACGTTGCATAAACAAGAAATTGGGTTCAAACAGAAACTCGATCATATTTGATGTCTAAAGGGTGGAATTGTTTAGAAGAACCGTTGAGAGACT
>KN473549.1:75911-88077 GCA_000787095.1 Periophthalmodon schlosseri
GAAAGAGATCAGAAGGCAAAACAAGGTGTGGGCACAAGAGGAGAAGGATCAGAGGAGAACAAACTAAACATCCTTATATTCGACTCAAGCCAGCAGGACTCGCATTATGTAACAGGAAGCCGCCTATCAAAACTACAAAAGCTATTCTTACAAATACCTGGATACATACATACAGCTAAAAAATATCTAGATTAAAACCTCTGGAGGGACTGCGGGAACTTAGACCCAGACTAAAGTATGTGTTCGGCAGATGTTGAATGTTGCGGTTGAGTTTTCTTGATTGAATCAGCTGCGTGCAACAGTGGTTTGCTTTTACAATTATAGGAAGCCCAGAAGTTTGCAATGGCCTAATGTGACCTAGCAAGAGCGATTTTGTTATGCACATATACAACGCTCTAACCTGGGTTCACATCGGGGTACTAAACCTTACTTTTTTTGAAAAACTTAAAAAATGATCTCTGTATATGACGAAAAAAATATATTGTTGAAAAAATACAACAAAAAATAAGGACCCAAAATAGTACCCTGTAGAAAACCATTGGTGCTTTTTTGCTGTGAAGTGAAACTTTGTAGAATTTGTAGTAGTTGTAGAAGTAAAAAAGTCAAGGACCCATGATAGCACCCTGAGGGGCACCATAATCAAGTCTGTCAGCATTGTATTCTTAAGCATTGTAAGAACAATATGTCTGAGGATAATTTTAGCCTTGCATTACCAGGGCAACTGAAAAATAATAATTTATGGAGGTCTTACAGACCTTAAGCCATTCTTCAGCCTGTTCTTTACTCTGGACGGCCAGCACCAATGCATCTGCCCCCTGGTGGACAATCTTAAGTTCATGCTTCTTCTTTTTGCCATCTTTGGGAATGTGAGTAATGCTGCAGCCGGACAATGTTAGTTCCATTTGCGGGGCGTGGTCCTTAGATGACTTGTAACACTGGTAATAGAAAAAAAAAAAAACAAATACATTAACTAAACTAAATGACATGCTGTGCTACATACGTACATCTAGGCACTTACCAGCAGTTTATTGTCTTTAATTACACAAAGGAGTTTGGTCCACTGGCCAAAGCGTTTCTTGCGCAACAGGAAGGCACATATTCGGGCGTCTTTCACCAGATGCATGGACGCCTCCTCTGACGGCCACTGGTGATGCATCTTCTGGCCCTTTCCATCTTCCTCTTCTTCATCATAAGACTCATAGGAACTGCTCATGGCATCTGAGTCATAATCTATAAAGAAACACAATCCACATTAGCATTGTTATTGTTGAATATTAAAGAGCTTGTACCTGATTTTGAACCAAGAGTGAGGAACATGTTTTAGTTTGAACTGTTAACCCCGCCGACTCCTTTCTGCCACTATGATATTGCACGACGATACACAAACAACTAACTAGGTCTAGGATAGGCGCATGCAGTTGTTTCCACATGGTTCTCATCGCCAACTCTGAGGTTGTTTCTTTAACTTGATAATGCAATATGACAAAGAACTGACTGTCTTAGGTAGTGGCAGGCAGTTGACTTCCCACAATTCTTAGTGAATTGGACAAAAACTGGTGTCCCTGTCAGACCCCCTCACGTTCAAACAGCCCCCACAGTGGAGTGTTTTAAGACCCACTTTTATTCTCTGGCTTTTAACATCGCGTGAGTTGTGTGGTCCTCTGTGTCTTTTATTTATTTTTATTTATTTTTGTTTATTTATTGCTATTTTATGGGTTTGCTTTTATTTGACTCGAACAGTTTTAGTGTTTTTGGACTGGCAAGGTTAAATTGAGCATTTATACCCTCTGTTGTTTTTTAATACCTTTTTTGTTGGTTTTAATGTTTATATGTGCAGCGCTTTGGAAACTTTTGTTTATAAAAATGTGCTATATAAATAAAGTAGATTTGTATTTATATTTGGACAATGCTTTGCAAAATGTATAGGTTGTCTTTCGGTCTCATTTTTGTCTTAATTATGTACATTTACAATACACTGCATGACAAAAAAGGGCATTTACATTAACCAGAAGAAATAAAAAATCAAGTACAAGCCCTTCAAAAGCAAAGTAACTGATAGCAGATATAGTACAATAGTGCTAGTAGTACTTACTGGATGTGATGTATTCAGGTGCCTTTCCAGGGCTCAGAGGGACAGCTTCTTCATAGTAACCTTCGGGTAGTGAGGAACTTGGCAGAGGTGGTGGGCCGTGGTTTGGAGGCTGCAAAACACAAAGATCACATTTTTATTAACTAATGACTTATTATAGTTTCTAAATGTTATGTTAAGACAAGTTATGAGAAACCATTGCGCAAAATATGGATTCAGTTGGCTTCCGAAAAAATGTGTACTGCCAAAGAAATTGTGAAGAACAGTCATTAAGTACAGTTCAATGGTTTTCCCATTATTTGTCAGCAAAATATACACAAAAATGGTTGACACATGTAAAGGAGTTTGACCACACCAATGGAAGTGAAAATTGCTGTCAGTTAATGCTTTTACAGTGCAATACAGCATGGAACTCTTTCTAATAAGTAGCAGGATATAAGCCAGTACCAGCGAACTTCAAAGCGGGTAAAATGTTGTCAACCAATAAAACCTAAAAATTCTAAGACCACACATTTAATAGAACCTATGATCAAGCTGTAGGCATTTTCCTTTCCTCTTATGAAAACCTTTTGAGTTTTATTTTTAGAGGGCGCAGTCATTTTCCACAGATGAGCTACTTCCAAAAGAGGGGAACATCTTTATGCATTATAGCCTGTTGCAAAGCCTCCTTGTTTCAATTCATTTCCATAGCAACGTGATATATTCAAAAAAGTTACTTGGTTTATCAGCAAGATGGCTCAAATAATAACCTCCATATCGCAGCAACATTTGTAGACATTAATAAAGAGTTGATGCGGAACATAGCCTGAAAACAAAACATCCAGGTATAAATGGCCGGTAATTAACAAGTTTCTTTACCATTATGAAATGTAAGGTATTGTGTCTGTAATAAACTTATGGACAAATATAAAGGTGCACCACCTGCTTGTCTCCATGGAGATGTCACTGCTTTACCTCTAGAATATTCCACAGTATGGTATTAGCTATTGGTCAGATCTATGGCAAGGCAACCCCACTCACATGTTTTTTTTATTTTGAGCAATAAAAACATCCACAATTAATGAAATGCTAGATAGAGGTGTTTAATGTCACACACTGGAACATTCCAGGCAAAGCAATAACAAATCTCCATGGAGACAAGCAGGTGGTGTACACTCCAACAGAGAAGTTATATGTCTAGGTTTATGTTTTAAGAGGGCAGCATGCCTTAGCTGAGGCCTTTGCTTCTTTGAGGGCTTCAAGTTCACGTGTCATTTTAACGGTGTAGCAATTCCAACTGAAACCACAAGGAACTTGTAAAACACACTCCCAACCAATTGAAAGTAATTACGATAATGTATTTATTGTGATACCAGAAACAAATATCTATGAGACAATTGAACAGCTATTCATACAGTTTGTTTCTTGTCTCAGATGATAGACCCACCCTCCTTTTGTTAACGTCTTTCTTCATCTGTCTCATTTATGTCTTTTCAAGTGGTGAGCCAAGCCTCTATCCGAAACCTTATCACTTCTCCTTAGGGGGAAGCAGCGGTACATGAACTCATTTCTTGGCAAAAGTACACCGGTCTTCTAAACACCAAAGTCGCCGCCAGCAACCTCCTCCTCCTCCACCTCAGCTCTGAAGAATAAATGTTTAAAAGGAAACAAAGAAAATGGGGAGCTTGGGTTAAACAATAAAACATTCCCGGTTAGAGACGTGGGTGTGAAAATAGACGAACGCAGAGCGACTGTTGACAGAAAGTGTACTGCCTCATATCAACTACGCTTCCTTATAAGAATAACATCATAAAACTAATAGGCAGAAGTAGGTCGGGTAGTCGAAACTGTACTCAAGTAACAGCAAGGTTACATCACAATTATAATACTCAAGTAGAAGTACAAAGTAGAGGTCCAAGAAATTACTCAGGTAAGAGTAAAAGAGTATTTGGGAAACTACTACTCAAGTGAGAGCATAGGTGGGTAGAGTAGCCAAAAATTGTACTCAAGTACCAGAACGGTTACTTCAAAATGATAATATTTAAGTAAAAGTACAAAGTAGTGGTCCAGGAAATTAATCAAGTAAGAGTAAAAAAAGTATTTGGGGAAACTACTACTCAAGTAAGAGTAGAGGTGGGTAGAGTAGCCAAAAATTGTACTCAAGTAATAGAATGGTTACTTCAAAATGATAATACTCAAGTAAAGCGGAAACTACTACTCAAGTAAGAGTAATTGTAAGATATCAAATACCTGATTTATAATTTGAAGTACATGTAATAAGGACACAACTTTAAATAATGCACAAAATGTTCAACTGATTTAACAATCAGCATAAAACTTTTATCACTTGTAAACATATTCACAGTGCAAAGAGTAAGCAAAGTTCTTACTCAACTAGGAGTTCTGTTACACTGTAAAATGTTACCCCTGAGAAGTACAATTTTATGAAAATGTTATTCAAGTAAATGTAACTGAGTACTGCCCACCTCTGCTAATAAGATAGTTTGTCTTCTTTCCGGCAATTGCAATAGCCCAGAGAATGTGATCCCACCGCTGTGCTATGTAGTGAGTCAAAGTTTAGAGACTGTTGAGGTGAAGACGGCTGTTTGCTTACACTGCGCACACACTTGAAACGAGTTGAAAGACGCGCACACAAACACGAGACTGCCTGTTGCTTTGAATCTGTTCTCAAAGGATTGTACTGCAAAGTGATTCTTAGAAATGTATTTAGGTCAAAATGAATTACTTGGTGCAGACGTTCTAAACATTGAATTTGTAATCACTGGTTTAATTCTGTGCAAAAATGATAGTCTATGGGCAAAGTTTAATTGAACTGAAGAACTAGTATGAGATTCAGATCAACTTTATAGTCTAAACTTTAAACTAAATAGCTAGCTAAAGTTAGCTTAAGTTGCATTATTATACCTAACATTGCTAGCCATTTCTTCAGTACTGATGGTCTTATTTTGTCTCTATTATACACTGCATGCAGTTAGAGACTACCTTGAGAAAGCCCAGTCTGGGAAGTCTGATCTCAGAAGATTAACAGGTTAAGACCTAGTTGTTAAATGCTAACTATCAGATAGTTATGATGTCATCTAAAACCCAACACTTGGTTGTATTTGTCATAGATGCAAGTATGATGTACAGTTGAAACCAGAAGTTTACATACACTTTATAAAAAAACACGTATGCTTTTTTTTCTCACTGTCTGACAGATCAGATCAAATCAGAGTAAAACTTTTCCTTTTTAGGTCAATTAGGATTAATTAAATTATTTCTATTTGCTAAATGTGAGAATAATGAGAGAAGGATTTTTTAAACAATTTTCATGACTTTCTTCCAAGTCAAAAGTTTACATACAGTAAGATTACTATGACTTTAAACAATTTGGGAAAACCCAGATGATGATGTCATGTCTTTGGAAGCTTCTGATTCAGGTTTATTGACAACATTTGAGTTAATTAGAGACACACCTGTGGATGGATCTGAAGGCCCCTGAAACACACTGCTTTGAGTAACATCATGGGAAAGCCAAAAGAAATCAGCCAAGATATCAAGAACAGAATTGTGGACTTGTACAAGTCTGGTTCATCCTTGGGTGCAATTTCCAGATGTCTGAAGGTGCCACGTTCATCTGTTCAAACAATTATACGCAAGTATAAACACCATGGGAATGTCCAGCCATTATACTGCTCAGGAAGGAGACGGGTTCTGTGTCCCAGAGATGAACGTGCTTTGATCCAAAATGTGCAGATCAACCCAAGAACAAAAGCAAAAGACTTGGTGAAGATGTTGGCTGAAGCTGGTAAGAGTGTGTCACTATCCACAGTGAAACGAGGACTGTACTGACATGGGCTGAAAGGCCACTCTGCAGGAAGAAGCCATTACTCCAAAAGAAACATAAAAAGCCAGGTTACAGTTTGCAAATGCACACAAGGATAAAGACCTGAATTTTTGGAGACATGTCCTGTGGTCTGATGGCCAGGCCATAATGAGCATCGGTACGTTTGGAGGAAAAAGGGGGAAAACTTGCGAGCCTGAAAACACCATCCCAACTGTGAAATACAAGGGGTTGCAGCATCATGTTGTGGGGTTGTTTTGCTGCAGGAGGGACTGGTGCACTTCACAAAATAGATGGCATCATGAGGAAAGAACATTATGTAGAAATACTGAAGCAACATCTCAAGAAATCAGCCAGGAAGTTAAAGCTTGGGCACAAATGAGTCTTCCAAATGGACAATGACCCGAAGTATACAGCCAAACTGGTTACAAAGTGGCTTAAGGATAACAAAGTTAATGTTTTGGAGTGACCATCACAAAGCCCTGATCTCAATCCTATTGAAAATTTATGTGCAGACCTGAAAAGGCATGTGTGAGCAAGGCGACCTAAAAACTTGGCTCAGTTACACCAGTTCTGTCTGGAGGAAAGGGCCAAAATTCCTGCCAACTATTGTGAGAAGCTTGTGGAAGGATATCCAAAACATTTGACCCAAGTCATACAGTTTAAAGGCAGTGGTACCAAATACTAATGAAGTGTATGTAAACGTTTGACTTTGAAGAAAGTAATGAAAAATTATCTAAAAAAAATCCTTCTCTCAGCATTCTGGCCTTTAGCAAATAGAAATAATTTTGGTAATTCTAACTGACCTAAAACAGGAAAAGTTTACTCTGATTTCATGTCAGACAGTGAGAAAAAAAGCACATGTGTCTTTTTATAAAGTGTATGTAAACTTCTGGTTTCAACTATAAGTTATGTAGGCCTATTTTGCCACGAGCATTAGACAGTTTCAGAAGAAATTAGAAGACCAGAATGTACCTGTTGCCATATAAAATAGTTAGGTATTCTTCTATTTTTTATCAATAATTTGTTACTGCAGAAAAAAGTGTTGATGGAATGAAATGTCTAAGTTGTATCTTGCAAACGAAAATCTCAATTTTCTGCAATTTCTTTGTGAAGTCTTGTCATTCCCACAATACCAGTGCCACTAACCTAACCAACATCAGCCCCTCAAGCTTCGAAGAAGAAACCTTGTTCTAACTATAAACTGTAACATTAAAGGGTAGTTCAGCCCTGTCATGGTCAAATTCCTGTCCGCTTGGTCAAAAATACAGTCGAAACCCTCTACAGCTGCATGTCAGTCAGGCAGACGCATTCAAGTTCCATCAGAAAAGCCCAAATTCCGAAGACATAATGTGTAATTAGAGTGCGGTAGAGGAGTCCTGACCTCGGCCTGAGTGCTTGGAGTGGGAGGTTGGTCGGCCGCTTCGTTTCTGGCCTGAAAATTACATCCAAACATTTGAGACAAGGATCCATTTTTGCAATGCGTAGGCAGACAGCTGTAAAAATGACTTGCCCCAGGTCATTTGAGAGGATAGACTAGTAGACTTAACAAAGCACTCTTTACAGAATACTTTCATTTACAGGATGCAACAAAGTATTCATCACTATGACAACTTGAAAATCATTGGTGCTCTTTCTGTGGTATTTCAAAAAATGTACTAAAAAAAGTTTGTCATATTTGGATATTAAATTCCATTAACATGACCTGTGACCTCAAATGTGAGGTAGACCTCAAATCAAATATAACTTTGACTGATAACAATTGTGATGCATTTTTTTTTTATGTTGTAATTTGGTGTTTTGGTTCTCAAGATGATTACACAATCAGAAAGAACAATGAGCCTCTCATTTGCTGAAATCCATTTGGTTTAAACCTAAAAGGACCTGATTTAAATTGTCACTACGAAACCCCAGCATCTGCAGCCAATCATGAATCAGTGCTAGTGCAGCCTCTGCAGCTCAGTGAGTGAATTCTGGAGGTTCTGAGCTTTCACATGAGGCACTGACTGTCCATATACTGAGAATGAGAAAAACTTGTATGTGTCCTCTGTCTGCAGTACCTTTATAAAACCTTAAGAGCGCTGACTACATACGGTTCCTTTAAATAGCCAAAATATTCTTTCAACCTTGAAAGTTAAAATCTTTTCATCTTGAGGTCTTGAAAGGCCTTTGTCAGGTTTGCTTTAAAAGACCTCAAACTAAGATAAATGATGTGAGAGACTTTTCCAGCAGCACCACCCTCTTCCCACTTCCACACATTCACACGGTCAAACAGTGCGACCGCAGCCTTCTGTTGGCCTGTGCTCTGCTTCCTGTGCAGGCTGAGGCTACATGTGCACCTCAGGGTCACAAGGCAGACGTACAACACACTTATTCAAAAGACCAACTGATTCAGTAGTACTATTTTTAAACTAAGAACTGAATTAATAACTGAAATATTTCTGGTCCAATGGTGGATCCGTGTGGTACACCATTGGTCAAAGTGGTGAAAATTTCAAAGCAATTGTTTTAAAAAATGCAAAACTGCATTTTAACTGCTTGACATAACTATTTTCGATCGATTTTTTTTTTTCTTGCACCGAAGATCTGGAAAAAGTGCAGGTCAACAATTGGACAGCCCTGCCTCTGTGCAATCTTTAGATCCTTTGTGAGGGGTCAAACAAAGGTACACAGCAACAAATTGAAAGCAGAAGGCAGAGAGGAGATGAAACGCACGGAGCAAGAGGTTGAGGTGCTAACCACACATCTGCCTTTGAGCACACCCAATATGGCTGACCTTTTGTCCCCAGTTAACCTTGGCACAACAACTGTCAGGATGGGAACTCCAGGCAAAACATGCTAAAGAATCTAGAATACGATACATTTTTGATAAGACATGAAACGCTTTTGCTAGCTTGAACATAAATCAACTCAGCTCATTTTTTTAACAATACATTTAGTTTCCTCTGTACAAAACTATTAACAGAGATCGGCAGAGTAGCCAAAAATTGTACTCAAGTAAGTGTGCCGTTACTTCTAAACAATGTTACTCAAGTACAACTACAAAGAAGTGGTCCAAGAAATTACTCAAGTAAGAGTAAAAAAGTATTTGGGTAAACTACTACTCAAGTATTTTGGAAGCAACATCTGATTTATAATTTGAAAATAATGTAATTAGAAAGACAAAAGATTCAACAATTCACAAAATCTGGTGTCTTCAGAGCAAAAATGAGAAGAACTAAATCATATCTGATTTATTGATATTATTGATTCTGTAATACCAAGAATTACAAATGTTCAAATACTAAATATTGTTAACATAAGGCTTTTGTCACTTGCAGACTTACTCACAGTGGGAGGCGTAACAGGGACTTTTACTCAAGAGTACTGTTACTTCAATAAAAAATATGATTGAAGTAGGAGTAAAACTATGTTGCTAAAAAAGTACACTGAAAAGTACAATTTCTTCAAAAAAGTAAGTCATGTAAAGTAAATGTAACTGAGCACTACCCACCTCTGTATAAACTATTAAACATGGAATTTGTGGGTCAAGTGCATTATCGTTGTAAACTATAGGGAGAGAATACTGCACTTTAGCTGAGTTGGAAAAACAGCATGTAGACTGAATGTGGGCTGGGTGTTTCCTGTGTTTCTCTTGCTTCACAATGAGGTGAAAATATGGGAAAAAGCAGAGAGGAGATGGGGCTGGGGTGAAAAATAATATTTGGCTTCCAGGGTTCTTACAGTACTTGCAAAATTCAGTTTATGCAATCACATGACATGCATTTACCAGATGACAACCCATCCCAGAATTTGCAGACTTGTGCATATCTAGGGCCGGGCGAAGTGACAAAAAACTTCCTTGTGTTGTCCAATAACAATTTTTTATTTATGTTTGTGTGTGTCTGTGCGTGTCTTATTAAAACAAATAAAAATGGCTTTCAATATTCATTTCCACAACATAAACAAGACAAACTTTGAATAATTGGCTCAAAAAAAAAGTACAATTTCGTCTCCAAACCAAATACTTTTACTGGCAGAGGATTCACTGTGGACCTCTCCATTAAAAAAACTCAAGCTGATCATTGACAATATGGAGTTGTCTGACTTCATTATTACTCTACCAGTCATTGGCAGAATTCTACAAGACCCGTGAAAAATGTACACAAATTGCATTTAGATACACGCTTGGGGAGTTGGGAAAGGAACATCAAAAATGGCCGTTAATGTGGAAATCCGCCATTTTTGTGGCAGTAGTGCAAAACTCTCAAAGAGATATATTAGCCAAAACAACTTTAAAAAGTAAATGAATGTGTGGTGGAGCAACCCAATAAACTGCTGGACCACTACTGGTAAATACATATATCACTCTATAATGTCAGAAAACATTTGAATGAACGCTAGGCTAGTATTTAGCATCTTAAAATCTCCATTGGTTTAACATTAGGCTAACTGAAACTTCTTTGTTGTGTGACGTCACAATCCCGAGCTCTGTTGGTTCATTCATTGCCTATACCACCTTTTCAATTATGAATGATGACTAAGTAGAATTTCAGTCTAATCTAATTGACACTTCTTAGGTTATATTTCAGAATGTGTTTAATAAACTGAGTATGTGTGTTGTTTCTTAAACTGTGAACTTTTTCAAATGAAATTCAGATTCAAACTTTGACAAAGGAATTCTTGCCAAAATGAGTTCATATGAGCGAACTATCTCAACTAAATGCATAAATTTAAGATTCATAAAATACTGCACATTTCCACCATTTTCCAAACACTTTGAACGTCACATGACCTAGCGAGAGAAATCCCAGCAGGTTTACTTTTAGATTTACGGACCAAGTCTTCTGGCATGTGCACACAGAGGAGCCTAAACTTTTCATGTCACTTTGATACTCTCCACGCCCCTGGCCTCATAAATCTCTACTCGCATCTAAGACGTAAAAGTACTACACATCGACGTACACAAAACTTGAGTCTAGTCCAAATATAGGGCCTGGTTCTAATAGGATCCTAATGAGCTCGAAGTGTGACACAATCCAACTAAATCCCAATCCAATTCTCCAAAACAATCTCTCGCCTTTCCATGCTTTTGTTTCATGTTTACAATTTATTCAGTATGGTTTTCTTTTTATCTTGTCGTGAAATACAACCACACATGAATCCATTCAGGGCTGTTGGAAGATTTTGACGAGTACATTTTTGTGTCTCCTTTGAGGTGCTTTGAAGGCTGCACCCCGAGTGAATCAAGGATGATTGATGGTTATGTTCTCGACTTTTTGGGTTGGTCATAAAATGTTGCCCAAACAAAAAAAGTTTCAGAAATATGTTGGCACTTTTAATGGTATTTGAGTCTTCTTGCAATATTTTCTGTTTCGGAGTTGCGTAATGAGGATACAACATAATATAATAAGAACTCAAGGATATTGCTTTTGCATACTGATACTGATACTGATACTGATATTGATATATTTGTATAAAGTATTGGTTCTGATACAGGAAGATCTACAGGAACCGATATCGATTTCAGAATATCAAGGCAAACCCACCAATTGAAGGTCCATGCGTGTATGTTCTCATAAGTGGGTTCCGCCACCTGCTTGTCTCCATGGAAATATTATTAATACTTTGCTTGGCATGTCCCACCGTATGGCATTAAACAAACTTACTGTTTTTCAATTAGAGCTGTTTTTACTGCTCAAAAATACCTTGAAAAACATGCATTCTTACTGTGGCTGGGGTTGCCTCTCCACAGATCTGACCAGTAACTCAGTAGGGTGGAGATAGATAAGTTTAATGCCGTACTGTGAAACACTGCAGGCAAAGCAATAACATCATACAAGCATGGAAAAGTTACATAGTGTACCTTTAATATAGCTAAGTGTAGGAAAACGTACACTACACATTGCAATCATTTTTTTTGAGAAGTTGATTGTGTGTCAGTATCGGTATCAGAACAGAAAAAGCTGGATCGGTGCATATGTACTTTAAACATACTGGTACCATTATACAATCTGACTTCACAAAAGTCTAAACAAAAGCCAGAATTCGCCTTCGTAAATCCGTCGAGCCATACCCTCCTGTACCACTTATACCACTTAATTGACTTCCCCCTTGAGGAGAATCAAACCTTCGAATGACATTACGCAGTAGACTTATGGTAAGTGTTTTAGCACCGGAGAGCTCTTTGGACCAGGGCTGAGCAGAATGTGGAGCAGCTCCTCTCCGCGCAAATCACTTCCATCTGTGTTGATGTTGGAACGCTGTGCCCTCCC
>KN473549.1:88208-117624 GCA_000787095.1 Periophthalmodon schlosseri
TTTAAATACACCATACAGGGGTACTTGTCCAAACTAGGGATGCATGATATGAAAAATAAACACAATAAGTTTGGCTTTGTGATAACAATATTGTTGCGATATTTCAGTAACTTTTTGACACGATGATTTCAGTTTAAGTGCATATGACAGGTTAGACTAGTTACATAGTTAACATGGTTATATTTAAGATTTTACTAAAAAATCTTATCTATTTTTTCTAGTTGTTTTGTCTCTTTGTTTGTTTGTTTGTTTGTTTTTGTTTTGTTTTTTTGTTTGTTTATTTTTTGATGAATTGTATCATTTTACTTCCTGATTGTACATGAGCAGCAGATATGACGTAGAGGTAATTCCATAACTGTTACCCAGTAACCAAAATGTTAACAAGGGCCTTTATTTTGTAAAACAAAAGTTCAAACTGTCATAACTGTTTCATAAAAAAACAAAACAGTGACTAAAACAAGACCAAAGTGTGGCTAAAGTTGGAAATGTATGAATACAATCTGCCTTTTTAAGCTTTTGATAAACTATAAATTTCTGTCAGAAGGAGAACTTTGATGTTGCAATATTTTTTCTTGTGATATTGACCTTGGCATTAGCTAATACTGTGAAAGATTTTTTTGCAATATACTGTATTGTGCAGCCGTGCTCCAAGCTAGTGTCTAGTTTGGTAAATCCTTTGCACTGTGTTCACACTTGCATACATATCAAAATAGCACTAAACTAATACTAACCCAGAACTAAACTTGGACTAAAACACTCAACCACAACTAGAACAGGACCAAACCAAGTCTACATCAAGACTACACCGGGATCAAACCAGGACCAAAGCCAGACCAAACCAGGGCAAATATGAACCCAACCACAGAGAATAAACCAAATAGTTAAGACTCCACCATGTAATTATTCCAATAATATTTTTTTTTCCAATGATATTTTTTGAAATACATCAGAAATGTGCTAAAAATGTCTGTAAATGTCTTGGTTGAGGTTCAAGCAGCTATATCTTCTATAACCTCACAGCTTTTTGACAGTTTTCTTACTACACAATATACTTTATTGTTATTATTATATATATATTTTTTGCATAAAGGACAGCCATTTCAAAATTATATATTGCCCATCTCCACTCATTACATAGGTATAGCGTCTCTGGTCTGGGACCCATTTAGGTTCCATTTCCTCCCTCCTCTGTATGTTAAATCCTCCTACACAAAACCTTTGTAGATAAATGTGCATCTTTTCCGGTGTTTACTCACTGAACTGTCCACACAAACGTACTGAATACATGGCACCACCACTGGGTTGAAGTGATGGACTTGCCGTACTGGTGGCCTTCAACCAGTACCATTGTCTTTAAGTAAACTTTGGCTTCCAGTGTTTTGCAATAGGAGCCATAGAGGGGGAATTTCGGCTGCGTTATGGTGGTTGTTTTAAGTGGAAACTTAACTCTGGTGCAAAGCTGGAAACTTTAGTCTATTATTCCAGAGAATTAAACCAACAGATGCGACTGTCTTACCAGCAAAATTCCCAAGGTTTCGACACCCTCAATATCTGTATGCAGGACTATGTAAGAGTCTTCCTGGAACTTTGCACCATGTAACTTTTCTGCCACCTGCTTGTTTCCTTGGAGATGATATTGTTTTGCTTGAAATGGAAATGTTCAACAGTATGGCATTAAAGCGGACCTATGCAAAATCGACTTTTCTGCTTCTCATTTACCCTCTCGAAATTGTATTTAGCGGGATTCATGCATGTTTGAGCAATCTTTATTCTCCTGTATTCAAGACGCCATTGATGACCACCATTTTCACCACCACTGGTACACGCTCGCTTACTTATTGTGGAACAAATTATTGTTAAAAAACTGTGTCCATTCAAATTTCAATTTCATGTCGATTGCAATTAATCTTGCAGCCCCGTGAAGAGGGACGCTGCATGTATTTCAAAGTCTTTTTTCTCTCGTGTGACTAAATCAAGATGTAGATGTAGATGTATTAAGTCAGTACAATCACGTTATAAATCAGAAGGCCTTGTAAAATCCATCCAAATCACTGGAGTCGAGGAATAAGTCCGGCTAAATAGGTTTTCCATCACCATCATTACTCCAGTTACTTTTTCCAAACACTTTTAGACTTGGTTGCTCTTCTTGGCAGTCTGGGCTAAATCGCACACGACGCCGATGGTTGTTTGGTTGCCATGGAAACCCGGAGTCCCCTTCCCAATGCAGGACCTGTCAGGGTAGCTAGTATTCCCTCTTCGGAGCCGGTGACGGAGCAGTACCGGTGATGTCACTGAATGTTTTACCAGTGGTAGACCAGAGCACGCCACAAAGTAGGGGAACCCCACTCAAGTAGAATGAAAACAGATTCATCAGAGAGACATGGCAGTAAATTGGACTTGGACAATGCTGAAGATGGAGATACAAACCAAAATAAACGTGCAATGTCAGTTGATTTACGCAAATATTACTGTTTGTTTAGATGAAATAATTTGGGATGAGCGATACTACCAGTCAAAAGTTTGGATGCAATTTTTCATTCAAGTTTCTTCTTTATTTCCAAGGTAGATTCTAACTGAAGGCGTCAAAACTTTTAGATTTTTTTTTAATGACTACCCTTTGCTTTAATCACTGCTTTGCACTTCTGGTATTTCTTGGCGCTGACATGGCACAGCTGTGAAGTGAAAACAATTTCAGTAGACTTCATCAGGAAGATAATTTAGAGAAGGCCAAGTTTGCCACGCTGTCGACAAAGAGTGGCCACTCTGAGGATTTAACTCCATATATGTTGCTTCATATATTTGATGTCTTCCATGTGTATCTAAAATGTAGAAAGTGGTAAACAAAGAAAAAAAAAACAATGAAAGAGAAGGCGTGTCCAAACTTTTGACTGGAAGTGTATATCTGTTCAAGATGGTGATATCGGAAGGTTTCCCAGAGATCATTATCAGTCCAATATCGAAACTTTTACCGATTTTTGGCACTGATATTTTTTCTGTCCCACCCTCTGTATGCTCAAGTGTAATCCTCAGTTTGTCCTCAGCACATCAGATTTAGACTTAAGAGTAAATGGAAATCGAAGAGCTAAAAATATGGCTGTATGTTTACACAATCATGCAACAAACTGTTTTATATCCAGGATAAATAGATTTTGTTATTTTTGCTAAAGTAGTAGGTTAATGTGAACTTATCTACATCTTAACATGCATTTATGGGCCTTGCTGGATTTTATTGATATTTCAGAGTGAACAAATGGAACAAATATGGAATTTTACTTTATTTTACTTGTAAATACTAGGCCTGTCATGATAATTACTATATCAACTAGTTCAATACATGATAAATGGAAGAATTATTTTTGGAGGTTTATCTGGAGGTTTATCATGGGTACTTTTTTCTGTACTAGGGGGAACTGGGGAACTTTTTGTTATTTTCTGTACTACGATAAGATTTGCGCAGCTCATGTTCATTAACAATACTGTACATATATAATCATTTTTTGGGGGGATATACTGCTTTAAGGTAATTGTGTCAGTTGCATAATGGCTTTCAATATTATCGTGCATCGTCTATATTTCCTTCAGCGATATATTGTATTTAAAAATGTGTTACTGTGACAAGCCCAGTAAATATACGTTTTAAGAGTGTGATGCAGATGGTGTCCGAGCGAGAGGAAAACACAGAGGAGCCGTGACAGGGCCCCCACAGTTTTACAAGAGGCTGTAAACCACACAACACATGTCACACAGCCCCACAGCGCACGGTGCTGAGGGCCAATCACATTCTGCACACACAGGCCACGCAGTTCAGAGGAATGCACTTCGATGTGACTACTACAGAGTTAAGCAGATATTAGTTATAACTACAAATAGCATCAAACTTATATGGGATTTTCTTTGTTTTTTTGTTTTAACTTTTCAATTTTTCATTTGTAGTAGCCCGAAATAGAAATGGTGGTAGGTAGTAGTAGCAACAGTAGTCGTAAATTTTTATAGTAGTAGTAGTGGTAGTAGTAACTGATATATTCTATTATTCTATATTATATATTCAATATACTCTTTTATATCTAACTATTTAACAAAGTACCCTAGTTAAGTAGCTGTAGTAGTAATATTAGCAGTAGTGTGGCCATACTGGCTTGTCATGGCCTGATCTCATCAGATCTCAGAAGCTAAGCAAGCCCAGGCCTGGTTACTACTTGGATGGGAGGCCACTGGGGGTACCAGGTGCCACAGTGGGGCGCCAGTGGCAAAAAACTGTTGTGTTTGTGGTGGTCGGAGGGCTGATGGTGCAGATTGGCAGCCTTGCTTCTGTCCATCTGGGCAGCTATGGTTACAATAGTAGCTTACCATGACCAAGAGAATGAATAATGTGGAGTGAATGAAAAATGTTCTGTAAAGTGCTTTGGGTGTCTTAAAAGGTGCTACATAAATCCAATGGAAAAAGTGGTCGTAGTGGTCGTAGTGGTAGTAGTCATGAATACTACTTGCATCTAAATTAGTGGTTTGACAAATTCAATCCACTGCACATGACATTATAACACTGAAAACATTATAGGCCTATAGTATTTAATAGAAATGAGGGGTAGATAAAGTGCTCTTGTAGATCAGGTTCAACATTGATGGATTTCCCAAAGCTATTTCTTCTGAAAATGCCATGTAATCAACTGGTAAGCTCATGTCCCCATGTGGCACTGTGACATCATTACATTCTAGAATTTCAAAGTCACCAATATGGCCCCACTGGCAAACAAAAAACAAAACTGAAAATTGCCAATTGCTCCCTGAAAATTACATAGGCCCAATAAGATGTGGTGCAGAGTGGATTATGAGTGCTAAATTAAATAATTATATTAAAATGTGAAATTGAGTCAACTATCTGTAACTTTGGAATCTTTACAATAATTACTTCACTATATGTTTTTTTTTCTTTTATTCTTCACAAATGCACTCAATATCTGCACAATGCAAACGTGAGGAGCGCTTTGTTATGGTTAGCCAATAACAGATATGCTGAGTATCGCCATGACGACGGGTAAAGTTTGCTCTGCTCACCTGGCCTTTGACAGGGTTTTGGCTCTGGACACGGAGGCCCGGAGCCAAGAGTGAACCGAAGACGAAAGGCAGCTATGGCTTTGATTAATGGACCGTTTGGAGAAATGAGAGAGTAATGTAGTACCAGGAATATCACCAAGCCTTTGTAGAGTTGTGTTTACTTTAAAGGAGAGGTGCGTCTGGGGGGTGTGGGGCTTACCAGCCAGGGGTGAGGGATCTCGGGTAGGGGCATCTGGGGGGGCGCGGGGAGGCCGTTGTGGATCTCCGATTTGAAGCAGGGCTCTGGGAAGACAAACAGAAGAAAGAGTTTAAGTATCTATTTATTTATTACTTTATTTAGAATGTCATTTTCAACATTAAATAATAGTACTTTCTCTTATATTACCATGTGTCTTATATCTGTGTAATCCCTCAGTCGTCCAGGTAGGTTCCATAGTGGTCCATGGGCGTGTACTAGTCTATGTGGTTCTGATACAGCTCAAGATCATTCTAAAGCTACTGAGGAAAGGTTCTATGAATGTGACTTTTTAACATTGATACCTGCTCAAATGAGTATCTAGTTTTGATACGAGTTTTAGTACCGATTAGTATCTGATTTCCTTTTGACAACCCTAGTGCTGAGTTCTAAAAAAGAATCCCTTAATTTCATCACTACAAAAATTTCCATCCAAAATGCACTATTTATGCACAATTTCTGTCCTAAAATTACCTCGGGGCTTACTATGCTATACTCAATACTGTTACATTTTAAAAAGAGGGTATTTTACTTACTATGGGGCATTAACTGTTAATACATAACATATTCAGACCACCGTGTTACCTTTTATTGTTTTGAAAATGCTATATTCACCGAAAATAACGTATCAACATGTTTTATAAGTTTCACTTTTGTTTTTGAGTTGCTGTGTACAGTTTTATTTCAAGTTTTTGTATATTTAATTGTCATGTGGGAGCATGGATGACGTAGGCTTGTGGCCTGAGCATTGAATAGAATCTTACCGCTAACCATAAGCAGGGTTCGAATAGGGCCCGGAGGAGATCGCATCTAAAACCACTTCAGGCATGTTTTTGATTAGAATCGCATCTAAACCACTTCAGGCATGTTTTTGATTAGAAAACAATGTTATAATATGGTAGAAAGCTCCAAAAAGTCGATTTTGCGTAACACCCCCTCTTTAAATATAACTATATATCCTACAACTTATGTGATTTCAGCCAGGTGTTTTGCTTACAATTTTGTCCTTCTCACCTTTGTCAGCCAAGACTCTGTTGAGGATGTTGGACAGGTGAGTCTTCTTCTCCCTGATCCCAGCACTCAGGTACTCCCGGTCCAGAAGGTCCAAGAAGAGACGCAGCTCCCCCACCAGCTCCTCCATCGCTGCACACAAAACACGAGACAGATCATTATTATGCTTTAGTCAAAAGAAATTATAACTCACCACAATGGAATGGGAAAAAAACTATTAAATTCATAGATATGATCCTTTAAAAAACTCAACAATAACATTCCAGATTGACAGTGGAGAAGTTAAACATGGCCACCCCACCTGAGGAACATATCTGATAGATTTCCAACAGCTTGTGAAAAAAGGTGAGAAATACTTGTGCCAACAGAATGGGGGAAGCCAAGTCAAACATATGTGGGTATGTGTATCGGAGCGCTGACGTGCTCCTATCTTACAACATGGTGCGAAATCAGGCCACGGTGCTGCACTCCAGCTCAAGATAACAACAACATTATATGGAGCCAGTGGAGTGTGGTGTCAACATTTGAATGCATCCAGGTGAGGAGGAGGAGTAGCAAGAAACAGTAGGGGAAAAGAGTAGGGTAAATGGGGTTTCTTGGTCAATGTGTTTATAGGTCTGGGGTAGATGCAAATAAGCTGAAATTCAAAAGAGCAATGAGAATATATGTAGGCCTTGACTAGTGTTGTCACGATACTAACATTTCAAACTGGATTTCGATACTAAGGAATTAGACTCGATACTCAATACCAATTCCGATACCACAATGAGAATAAAAAACACTGTTTCCGTAGACAATAGAATGTCATTTTCAGCAATAAATTGTAGTACTTTCTTTCATATTGCCATGCGGTTTTATAACTGTGTAATCCCTCAGTCGTCCAGGTAGGGTAATCCCGCAGTCGTCCAGGTTGGTTCCATAGTGGTTCATGGGCGTGTACTCGTCTGTGTCTTATACTGATACAGCTCAAGGTCATTCTAAAGATATTCAGGAAAGGTTCAGTTCTGTCCTGTGAATGTGACTTTTTTTAGTATCAAATGAATATCTAATTTCAATACTAGTTTTAGTATTGATTAGTATCTGATTCTCGATACTTTTGACAACCCAAGTAGGCATGTGACATTAACAAATTTTGAATATATTTATGCAGAAAAATACAGTTGTAAACAATGACACTCAGACACAAAAACATGCCTGAGTCATCCATGTTAATTACTTGACCTTCTAAAGCTCACTGGTTGTTGTACTACAGTTAAGAGAGCGCTGGTTAATAAAAGTATAAATATTAAAGATGCACTGTGTAACTATACTGGAGAAGGATCTGCCTCCACCCAGTTGTCCCCGTGGAGATGCTGTTATTGTTGGGTTTAGAATGGGTTTCATCTTACTGTTACTGCAACCAGCCAAGTCAAATCAGCGGAGATTTGAGTGGAAATTTTCTCACAGTATGAATGCATGTTTTTCCAAGTTTCTTTATTTCTTTCTTTAAAAAACAAAGATTGATCATTTTAATGCCACTGTCATTAATGCCATTCTGTAACATTCCAACGATAATTACATTGTTCAGCAAAAATATCGTCCCTTTATAAATCTCTTGCGATTGCAATTTTGAAGGTTATAAAAATAGCTTTACCAGTAAGAGATTGACAGATCTGAGAGCCCAAGTTGCTTCAACAAGTCCTGCTTGTTGAAGCGACTTGGGCAATAAATACTATATCGACTTGTCTAATTTTACTTCAGCAATAAATCACACTTCAAAATTTGTTATCGTGACAGGCCACTTGTAGCTCGTATTAACCAATTTCAACATCTGCAGAGGTGGTGCACTTTTGGAAACCTAGCATAATAAAATAAAAAAATAAATAAAATAGTGAATGCATTTTTTCATCCCAATATACCCTCATACATTCTTGCTGACAATTGTTTTTAATGTTTCTGATAACAGCTCTAATTCATGCGGAGAAGACTTATGGTTTTATAGGACAGAGTCTACAGCTGCTTTCACACATTCCAAACATAATCTGATTACCCTACAGCAAAGAGACAGAGAGAGAGACAGGGGGGCAAAGGAGGGGGAGACAAAGAGAGAGACAGAGAGAGAGAGAGAAAAAAAGAGAGAGAGAGAGAGCAAACTGCATATGACAGCTAAGGTGAACCAGAGACAGGGAGCAAAAGTCAACACGGGGATTTAACACGATTTGGGCAACAAAAGATAAAAACGCGAAAAGCCTGGTTGACTGAGAATGTGCGGGTTGGAAAAAAAAAACTGAATCTACTTTTATGGGGTGTTATGTGTGATTTTTAACATGCAGGTGATATAAGATTGGTAAGATAAACAAATGAAAGCAGTGCCAAGACAATCTTAAAGGGGCTGTTTTAATGTAGTAAAGTAAAAATTGTCGCAGTGCAGACATGTTGTAGGCCTACACGCAGTCCTCAAGGTCAAAATGAGACCATTGTGTGCATCTAATTATAAAGCATTTTATCATCAGCAAACCAGGGTGTAAGGAAGTTAGCATGCTAGTTGTTGTTAGCTTTAGCGGGAGAAAAGCGCTTATAAGCTTTACAGTGAATAAATAGGATTCTAGAAATGCGTTAGGAAAGTGAGGAATAAGTTTGGACTGTGGAAACTGCTTAAAATAAACTAGCCCAATAAAAAATATTAGTCTTGATCAAATAAATGGTATTTTATTGAATTTATGAACAGTATCAATCTTTATTATTGCTCTAGATGGCGGTAAATGGCGCATAGCTTTTAAAAATGTTTCATGTACCAGTGTTGTAGATGTTTTACAAGTACTTTAAAGTGAAAATAGTACATAACCTTAAAATATACACTCTTAACAGTACCAGGGTGCTGATCTCAGCAGCTAACTGATTGGGTGTGTTGTTATGAAGCTAAAGAGAGCTCTCCATAAGCAAACACAATGAGGTGGCAGAGCGAGGTGGACCACCCTGAAACAGGACCTGAGGCAGGAGCACGGAGATGCCTGCTGCTCCTATAGTTCAACAATCACCACGGCCTTTCATAAAGAGACACTCCACTGTGTGATCACAAGTGTCTGTCAGTTGTGTACTCCTCAAACATCACTCAACTTGTGAAAAAAAAAATCTGGGCAATGGTTGTAACATGAGTTGAAACGGAGCTAAGAAACCATGAAGTGTTTTTACAGTAAGTGGTTTGCTGAGTTGTCAAAATCATTACTTTACTATTCTCGGACTTGAAATGGTTTTACGCAAAGATATGAGAGACTGGAAATAACAGTTAGGGACACTGCTAAATGCAATAACTCTTGATTAGTCATTGTAAAAGTAAATCAAATATGCACTGTAAAACTTTCATGAAGACGCTTTTTATTAAAGGTGCATTATGTCACTTTTTTTGTCTCCATAGAAATATTACTTTGCCTTGAATATTCCACGGTATGGCATGAAACTTATTTATCTCCAAGGAAAAGTGACCTGTAATTGAATAAATGTAAAATAAATTAACCTGAAGAACTGAAGAAGCTACTTGCATAAATGGTAAAATGTATTCACTCTTTGAATTCAACCTTCTTTTGATAAGACAGATCTAATGAATTCAATATAAAATGTTACATAGCGTAACTTTAAGTTTAAGGTCGATTCTTCATTCACATTATCTTATTTGATTCATTTTCTTCAATTCGTACTGCCATTCTGTGTTACAGGCACTGTATGCTGATCTTAAAATATGTGGTTAGACAGCACAGGAACAAACTTGAATTGAATGCAACGTTATCAGGATCTGTTTTGCCTTTATCTTTAACCAAATAAACCTGAAATGCACCTTCCCTCCCCTGCCAACTAGCACTCAACAAATATTACATTTGCTTTGTCATATACAGACACATTTCATTATCACATATAAGTATAGCTCTGATATGCTGTCATTTGCCACTATAAACAATTTGCTGCGTCAACAAATCATGCACGATAGTAGCAGCACCCACTATTTCCAGGATATATTCATACCTCCACGCTCCCAGCAGAGGGGCTTTCCTGGGACGGTTTATGGCTAGCTTTGAGGTCACGTTTGGGTTGGTACCAAGTTGAAAGCCCAGTGTTCTTACTGGTGCAGACATGTTATTGTAGGAGAAAAAAGTGGTAGAAGGTAGAGCTCTTCCCAGAATACAGCCATAGTGATTGACGGGAAGGGATACCTGCGTGTGCCTGGTTCAAGTTACTTCAACAGGCTTTTTAATACCTTGGGCGCGTGTTTAGACTGGGGATTTGACAAGCTTTTGAGTTATGCTTGAACACTCAATGTGGCGTCATTGTGTATCAAATAGTATATTATTAGATATTAAAGAGGAGGTATGATGTCATTTTTAAAATCACTTTACAATGTTGCTCTCTCATCAAAAACATACCAGGAGTTGTATTTTGTTTCATTTAACTAATACAGGTTTAAGTTATCCTTTAAACATTGGTGCTTACTGTCTGAGGTGAAAAAGTTTAATTGTTCTTGTCTCCTCCTACTTTTTCTACTCCTTCCTACTCCAGGAAGCACTGATCATTTGCCTTTTTTTTAAACATTTTTCTACATTTCTTCATCCACCCTCTGCTGGCTATTACAACATTCTTTTTATTAATTACAAATGAATTACCCAGTATACAATTCTAACTTCAAGTATCTATGTTAGCATACCGTTAGCCATGTTAGCTCTCTTCCATGTTAGCTCTCTTCTTAAGTTTACTTGTACGTACAAGCATTTTAATCGCCCTCCCCATCTTCAGCAGAAGTACATAAATTAAATAGCAGTTTTGACAGACTAAGACATACTTTAACACCATTAACATATTATTTAGGTGAAAGTTTTGAGGGAAGGTGCAAACTGTGGCTTTCCCTTGCGAAACTTGTCTGACTTAGCGTAATTACAAAGCATCAGTGTCGTAAAGCTCTACCACTACTGTAAATCATTGTATAGTTCAAGCTGCCATCACTAACGTCATAAAGGTTGGCTCAAAACACACTTTTGAAATACCAGAAAGTAGGACAAAAAAAAAAATGTATAGAATATTTCCCGGTTAAAAAGTATCAAAAACTAGATTCAGTGTGGATGAACTTGGGAAATGTATTACATAAATCTGTGCACCCAACAATTTTGAAGATTTCACGCATCTGCAGAATTCAAGTATGTAACAAAGTTAAAGCATTATTTAGCACTAAAGAACCGCAGAGATCACTGTCCAGCTGGCCTCCACACTGATGCGCTCTGCTCTGCTAGCATTGGCCTGCAAGCCATTAATACAAGATCTCATGATTGTCTACGTCTAAAAACTGGCCGCACAAGAACTGAAATGTGAAAACAAGCTTTTGATTATTTTGCTTCCAAAAAATGGAATACATTTCAAGGACTTGCAAAACTGGGCAGATTGGTGCCACTACTTGATTTTAACAATCTGGTGATGGTTGTATTGTCTAAACAGGCCGCTCATTAAAAAGAGTGTGGTACTTTCATTGGGCTTTCCCTGCATAAATAAAGATACACGAAAAATGGAAAAAGCAGGGAAATGCCAGAACTGTGCAAGAGGGTCCAGCTGCAGCCACTGTATGGAGTGGAGGTTTGGCACCACTGGCTGAAAAGTGGAACTCCACTCTGTCACATCTGGTGTCAATTTTTTTTTTTCTTTTTAGGTTAATAATTTACAATAGCTACATGGTTAAGTTGGTTAAGGTTATGGTTTGGGTTAGGAGTTGATATTTAAGTTTTAAACCAAATTGGATGTGGGCCAGTGGAGCTCCACTCATGGCGCTCCCCATCGACTGCAGCCAGGCCCTTCTCGAACCGTGTGGTATAGTCTTTGTAGCATGTAAATAGCAGTAAGCACAAAAACATCTAATCTTCCTATTCCCTAAAGCACAATTTTGCCAGGAATGCATTTTGTTGCTGCTTGATGTCTGTCTTACAGGTCAAACTTCTCAAAATGCCTTTAAGAGTTTGCAGATACATCCACGACATAAGAAAGAGGAGTATTGATCATTCTGGGTCACATCATTTTGGTATATGATAACCAAGCAAAAGCTAAGACAAAACTGCAACAACTCAATCCACAAGCCAATTCAGGAAATCAGAAGTGAGTTATCATTGTAATTTAAGAACTATTAGTAAGTGCTATAGGGGTGCACCATATAAGAAAAAGATGCAATAGTCGATCTATGATTTGAACTATATTTTGTATTTTTTGTATTTGTACTTTTTGACACAATAAGTTCAGTTAAGGGATGACAGTAGCTCAGCTGGTAGAGTGTTTGTCCAATGATCCGAAGGTTGGTCGTTCAAATCCCGCTCTCGACATACTGTAAACATCATTGGTTGAGCGGTCTGACCTACAGGTTAGCAGTGCAATTGTAGCTCCCACAGATGAATGTTGTTGTTGTGTCCTTGGGCAAGACACTTAACCCCCTTGCCCCCAGTGTCTGCGTACACTAGTGTATGAGTGTGTGTGTAAATGGGTGAGTGGTTCCTTGATATAAAGCGCTTTGAGTGACTTGGAAAAGTCAAAAGGTGTAAAAATGCTATATAAATGTGTGACTGTTAAACAAATAAAATATACATGCCTTCATTTACAAGTCAAAATAAAAACTTAACATTGACTAAAACAAAACCAAATAAAGAAAATCATGAATAAAATCTGCCCTTTTGTCCGTTTTACTTTTTAAAAAATGGAGATTGTTGTGCTAGTGCGGTATATAAATTTGTCTGTGATATCGGTTACTGCTTCAGCCAGTATTTCGCTATCGATATTTTTGCGATATATTGTGCACATAAAAACAATGACAACTGCATATCAAACTATAAAGTCACATCACCCTCTGCCTGCTCTGTGTGGTCTGAAGAAGCCTAATTGCATTGTGGGTAGAGTGTTACGGTAAGGACTGTGGTTCTAGACTATTGAGGTTAATTATCGCCATGGTTACAGCCGCCGCAGGGTCACCTAAATTATAGCAGCGTCATACAGACTATTCATTAGCATCACGTACACACAACAACAGAATGCTGCCAGTCCGGGGGCGGAAGTCGTAAACATTTCTGACAGTGATTTGACAAATTGAAAATGAAGGGTGGAGAACATGTGAACCTAATTACACAAGCGATCTACACAATAAAAAGGTGGTGTGTAAATCTATAGTTTGTGTCTTTGGGCAATACACTTCACGAGGGCTGAAAAACTTGGGGAAAAAAAATCGAATTGCGATTTTTCTGACAAGCGCTGCAATTTAAGTTTTAATAATAGGATTCCGTTTAATGTTGACATTTTAAACACATCCAGAAGAAGTGACATAAAGACTGAAATATGAACTGACAAAGTGATACAAGAATCAGACTTCAGAACATGTTTGTACAGATCTAAACTACAGGGTTAGCAGAATAAGACAGGATATTTTGTTGTTCATAGAGGAAATTATGGTACTTGCAATCTTTGTGATTTGCTCATTGCGTCAATTCAAATTGTGATTTCGATTAGATTGAGATTAATCTTGCAGCTCTACACTTGGTATCTGAGTGAATGATTGGCGGTCGTCGGAGAGGATGTTGTCGCTGATTGGCGGCCACGTTCCATCAGTTAGACCCAGGGCAGCTATGGCTTTCTCTCGCTTACTTCTGTACTAGCCCTAACTGGCATTTAGCTAATTAGCTATATATATATATATATATATACATAAATGGACATACTGTAGCTAACCCACTAGCCGCCGCGTTCCAGCATGGGCGCGCTTCCAGCTCCATCGACTCTGGCTCCAATTCACTTTACATTGAACAGGTTTGACTGACAGCATTGCTAAGCGCTCGCTCCCTCCTAAACCAGCGGTGCGGGCGGGAAGGGGCGTTACTTTCAACAGCGTCACTCCAGATTGGCTCTTTGGTTGCTATGATACTTGCGGTTCAGAATTCCAAAATGGAACTCAGCTCCAAATTCCCCCCTATAACTGCTCTAGCCTCGATGAGCTTCATTTGACCGAAGCTGAACGCTATGGGTGACGTCACACTCACTCAGTCCACTTCTTTATACAGTTTATGATAATGAAATTCATAAATAAGAACATGAACAACATTGAATCATTATGAATTGTGAATGAGTAACATCCTGGTGACAACAGGATTATAACTTGTAAAGTGATTTTTAGGGATTTGTTGTCATGAAATTCCAGTATATTTTGTTATTCGGCACAAAAACAATCCCGATGTGTATTGTATCTTGAGGTTCTTGGGAAAACCCTGCCCCACGGTGTTTACAATAAAGATTAATCAACCTCTCACCACATCACTGACCTCCAGCGACCTAAAGTGCCAGTTTTTTTCTTTTCCAATAAATAAACTATTTACTGTTTCATTTATTTGCCTGGGCCTGTCTCTACTAGTTGAAATAATAGCTGGAAGGACAGAACCATGAATTCTGGCACTGTCTTTCCTAATACAAAAATATTTTTGTTATGAATGAACACAAAGTTTTTCAAGGCAGATTTAGATAGATCTCGCATAAATCTGGGATGGACGATATGGACAACAATGTTCTCGATAACAATATTCAGGTGATACTTTGACAATGCAATATAAATGTGTTCAAAAGACACTGTAGGTGTCTTGGCTGAGGTTCAAAAAGTGAATGGGCCATAACATTAACCACAAAAGTGCAGAAATATAACTTTATACCCTTGTTTGAAAGAATACAGTAGATGTACCATTTTTCGATTATACTGAAAGTTAAAAATAAGTAAACACTATAATTTTGCAAATGACATAGGAGTGACAGCCAGTTTCAAAGGGACAAAGGTGCAAGTTCACCTCCACATAAATCTTGACGCAAATATGTAAGATATGACAGCGGCCTCAGACACCAGCTACTCCATGAAAACTACCAGGCCATTAGCTTAGCCTCACCTGTTAAAATATGCTTCTCTTGATCGGTACTTCTAATTTGGGGTTGGAGATATTGACAAAAAATTGTATCTTGATATTTTTCGCATTATCTCAATAACAATATTCCAACACAATTTTAACAATGCATCAGGAATGTGGTTGAGGTTTGAGTCTAGCACGAATGAATGGACTTCTTAAGGTAATTTTGAATAATTTTAATTACAGTTGATACACTTGATATTCTAATTTTGCATATGTCCAAAACAATAATTGCGGTATTATGCAATTTAGTATGGTCACGATACAAAACTTTCAAACTCTCTACTCGATACACCGATTCCAATACCACGATGATAATAAAAAACACTCTTTATTTAAACAATAGAATGTGATTTTCAACATTAAATCGTAGTACTTTCTTTTATATTACCATATCTGTGTAGTCCCTCAGTTGTCCAGGTGGGCGTATATGTGTCTTATACTTGTTCTGATACAGCTTAAGATCATTCTGTAGCCTTTTCATGAACATTCATTTCTGTCCTGTGAATGTGACTGTTTTTTAGTATTGATACTTGCTAAAATTAGTATCTAGTTTCAATACTAGTTTTAGTACAGATTAATATCTGATTTTCTATACTTTTGACAACCCTACTTCGTGGTGAAAGTCATGCTGCATTCCCATTTCGCTCACCCCACCTCACTGCAAACCCAATGGAGGCAGGATTTGGACGCACCCCAGGATAGCAGAGTCCCGTCTTGATCCGCACATTAGTTTATGATGAAAGACAAGCTGCGAGGAGCTGGATGCGGCCGCTCTGTTATTACCGTTTTTTTGCAAGTTTGCTTTCGGACTTCACAGGGCACGGTCTGATTGCTATCGAAGCATACAGGTGGTTTTAGCATTGCAGCAGATGTTACTACCGACCACAAATACGACTGACGGGGTAGAAGACTGGGGTAAGGGACGGAAAGATGGGGGTGTAGGGGGTTATTACAGGGAAGGAGAAATATTGTGGGCGTCCAAAAGTGAAAGATTGATGCTCCGTTTTGGTATCTCTTTTAAAGACGTAATTAGAGGCTGCTGGGCTGAAAACCACAGGATAAGGAGAGGTTGGAGGGATGTGGCGGAGTTGATTGGGAAGGAATAGAGGCGTGAGAAATGATTGTCACGACTTTTTGATTAAGACTAATTCAAAAAGTTGAAGGATTCAGTACAGTTTTTAGTATAGTAAGAAAAATGCTAGTGTTTGGGGTTGATTTATGACTCTTTTGCAACGCAATTTGCTATCTAATTTGTCGCAGTTGCTTCTTTTTTTTAACTTTCACTGACATACAATTGGCTTGTACTATCACAAAGTCTACAATATGGTTTATAATAGGGGTGTCGAAAGTAGGAGCTGAGTCGAAAGGCAAAGCTCTACCAGTCAATTTACATTCCTGCCCTCACCTCATGGTCATGAGCGTTGGGCAATGACCGAAAGGACAAGATTGTGGATACAAGCAGTCGAAATGTGTTTCCTCCACAGGGTGGCTGGACACCCCCTTATAGATAGGGTGAGGAGCTCAGTCACATGGGAAGAACTCAAAGTAGAGCTGCTGCTCCTCTATGCCGAGAGGAGCCAGATGATGTGGCTCGGGCATCTGTTCTGGAAGCCTCCTGGACGCCTCCCTTGGGGTCCCACCAAAGGAGCTGGAGGAAGTGTCTGGAGTGAGGGAAGTTTGGGAGTCTCTGCTTAGACTGCTGCCCCTGTGACCTGGCCCCAGATAAGGTGGAAAAAAATGGATGAATGGATGGAAGTATACTGTTGCTAGTTCAACCAGAGAAATAAGAAATAAAAAATAAGTAAGCACAGACAAATGACGTTAGAGCTGGGTGGGTCTAAAAAGCCCCAAGATGATATCATTGCCTGATATGAAGCAAATGGATTAGATTAAATTTTGATTTATTTAATTTTCCTAAATGAGGTACACTGAAGAGTTTCTTATAGATGCTATTGGTGTAGAACCTAGAGGAGAGACTGAGAAGGCTGAAGAATCTGCTGCTACGGTGGAGATGGGCCAGAGACGGGTTGGTGTCAATATATGAAACTGCAGGATGAAGGAAGGGAAGGAAAGTGTATTTATATGAACAGATTGATAGGTGATTGACAGTGTTGGGAAATAACTAATCACACACAGAAAAAATGTATTTAGAAAAGGGATTATGAGTAGCTGTATTCCGGTACAGTTCCTATTTAATTTCATGGTTTTGAGAATAAAGTTACTTTTCTAAAATTAAGGGAATACATTGCGGTACTCATGAAATTTTGGTTCAAACTGTGTGGCACTGGTAAGAAAAGACTTCTCTAGTTAGTGATAAAAATGCATAACAAACAATACACAAAGCTGCTTATAACCTCTGTTCTGTTTTTACACCAAAATATGAGGCAACTCTAGGGCTGCAGTCAACTAAAGAAATTCTTGGTTGACTAAAGACCTGTCCTGCTGATTAATTAGTTGACTAAAAGGGGCGTGGCAAAAGCTCTCAAAGAATTCATTATCTCAATGCATCTGACCCAAGACTACACCTGCATCTGAGTTCATACAAAAACAACTATTTAAAGAAAAGTAGGGGAAGGTGTATTTATATGGAAAAATACAGTCCAAATACAGGATTCACTCCCAAATATTCAGCTAAACCACTCCCTACCTTCTCCTTTCTGTTGTTGTGCATATAATTCCTTATAATCTAAATAAAATAATGTGTTGACTTATACCAATTTGGTCAGCTAAGGCGCCATTCACCGATTAATCGACGAAACGACGCAAGGATTACAGCCCTAAGCGACTCAATGTGAATTTATTTTAAGTATTCAGAACACAGCACTCTGTATGGACCATGTAACGTACTATGTTAAAAAAAATATTTAAATGCAAGTATGATGTAGTCTGCAACTAAATACATTCTCAAAGTATTCTCCCCATCATGGTAACTGATTGGGAGACAATTGTCCCATGCTGTGACTGACCAACGCCTTAGTATAATGTAATGTGTCTTAACAAAACACAGTCTGCAACTTCTCCTTTCTGTCTCCTGATTCATCCCCTTAAAACCCACCTCCTCTCGCCTTCCCCGTCTGTCCCACACAGTAATGGCATTCCACCCAGGCCTCTTTGCTCTCCTAATCCCTAAAACCTTGTCCAGGACAGACAGAGCGGCTAACTCGCTAACAGGCTCATCCTGCTACAACAATAAGCTTGTTAAAAACGTCTGCGCACACTCAAATACCAGTGACCCTCTGCTAATGGACTATAATTACAACAACTGGGCCAGGTCTGTACTTTGAACAACGGATGGTCCAACATGGCTTTTTCAGACAATACAATATCAGATTATTTCCTTGATTTGTGGCCGATAACTGATATTTTTAAATGTAAATATTTCAAAATCTCCATCTTCATTTTTTCCCCTTGCGCTCGTCAATCCCGATTTCAATTCAAACCTATTTTTCAAATAAAAAGCTAATACATGTTTTCAATCTTAAATTCATAAAGTTAACCAAGACACAATAGTCAAATTTATTCAATCCAACATGTGAGCAAACCACATGCTTTTACTGATTGAAACAATAGGCTCCCGATTCGATTAACTGCACAAGCCTAGATATTGGCCGATATCGATATTAGCAGAGATATATTGTTCTATCCATCCCCACTTTCTACATAATCCAGTTCACAGCAGAAAGTAGGCAAGCATCCAATAAAATGTGCTATTTCATAAAGGGTCCCCCAAGCTGAACCTAGCTGGCTGTTTTTCCAGATGGATATTGACACAGGGACGGCCGGGAGCTGTGATTAGTGGAGTTGAAATGAAAGTGTGTGCATGCCAGCGCACTGACAGCAGGCTTTGGAGCTATGGAGCCGGAGATTACAAACTCATTTCTCTGCAGGCCTCACTCCCCGAAACTGGGATTTGTCTGCCCCCCAAAACAGAAGAAGGAGGAGGGAGGAGTTCAAATGAGAGTCCAGAATATGTCTGGAAGGCAGGACCAAATGTGGGGGAGATAACGGTTTTCATAAATGTAATGTTTTTTTAGGTTTATGGGTCACTGGGGCAAAAGTCTAAGCACACTTTAAAGCTGCACCTTGTAACTTTTTTGTTAGAGGGTCCACAACGTGCTTGTTAGGACTGAACGATTTGGGTAAGTTATCTAATTGCAATTTTTCTTACAAGCATTGCGATTGTGATTAGATTTGCAATTAATCTTTCAATAACAGAATGACTGAAATAATAAGATAGGATTCTAAATGCATCCAGAAGAAATTACAAATTCTGATTTCAATTTGATTGCGATTAATCATGCAGCCCTAGTGCTTGTTTCATTAGATATTATTTCTTGGCCTGGAATTGTCCACAGTATGGCATTAAATTTACTAACTACGTGAAGACAAGCAAGGTCAAATTACAGGTCAGATCATTTGGCACAACTGTGTCTCCCACTGGTTATTGTGGTATTTATTCTTGGCATCAGTGCATGCCCCTTTACTAATATGATATGATGCTAGCGCTAACACATTATCTGTAGTGGTTTTTGTTGACAATAATCTTTTGCCCGTTCAAAGATTACACGTTGAGGGGCCAAACCTAACCAACTTCTTACAGGTCTCTTAGCTGCAGAAAACAATTTATTTCTAGGGTTGTGGTCGACAAAAAAAATTTTTGTCAACTAAAACATGTCCTGCTGATCGACTGGTCCAATAAAAAGGAGGCGTGGCCAAAATTCACTAAACTATTATGTATCTCTATGTATCTGATCCAAACTGCACACAAAAGACTACACCTGCACAGGAGTTGATGCAAAAATAACCATTTAAGCAGAAAGACTAGGAATCTGTGTAATTTTAGGTAAAAAAGCAGATTAAACACAGGATTCACTCCCAAATCTTTAGCTAACTTGCTCCATACCTTTTTGCTGTTGTCCCATATAAATCCTTAAAATAAAATATTTAGTCAACTGATACAAACTTTGGTTGACTAGGACACCATCCACGGATCAATCACAATCAACTAAACAACTAAAGGACTGCAACCCTACTTATTTCAGATACTCAACTATCCATCTCTTCTTGTATCTTATCAACATGAACCCATGTATGCAGTTACCCTTGCAGTAGCGGCCAAATTCATGTAAAGCTCCTTGTTAACTCAGGTCCCAAACACATTGTGGACTCTGGGCGTGTGGTGGGACTTGTACACAAAGGCTGTCTGTCAGAACCCGAGCACATGCTACGCCAGAGACGTGCCACCTGATCCTCTGCAGCTGCTCTGATTGGACCCGTGCACCATTCATGTGTGCGCCGCAAATCAGGAGCATCTGGTGATAGGGCAAAATAAAGCCCTGTCAGAAAATGATACGATTGGAGCCACTTAAGGACAATAATAACACAATCCTGACAGTGTTGACGGAGAAAAGGCCATGTACTTTGTTTTATTTTTCAAAGTGCATATAATTTGTTGTTGGGTGTGTGGGGATCTGTTGTCTATGGCAACAGCAAAGTAATGAACAACAGACTCTGGAAAACGCTGCACATAAAAGCTACAATGACTTACATATTGTATTTGCAGAGAGGCTGAAATAATAGGCAAAAAGCTTGTCTTGGCTCAGACTGCAGGTTTAACATACGCAAGTCATTCCTCGTTCTATTGAAATGCATTGCGTCATGATGAGACACAGATCAGGAGTTCACTGAAGGTAAGTGTCTGAAGATAAGTTGACTTGATGCGTTGGCTGGACACATAGACAGAATAATAAGTTCAAATGTATAAAGAATGAATGATTTGACTTGAATTACATCTATACAACATGTAATTAACATGTTACAACAAGTTAAGCCCATGGCTACAATACTGTTTAGGAAACATGTTTTATAGACAAAAAACAGATGTAGCCTAAGTCAACCTACCACAAATTGCCATTCAAAAAGGCCAATGCAATACTAAGAACAGCAGTAGTCAACATCAACTGCACAACAGCACATTTTTTTAATTGACATTTTATTATGACAGTTAACTACCCCAACCAATAGGACTTTTTTGATGGCACATTCAGAAGGCCTGTCCTACTGCCTACGAAGCACCGCTGACACACAGACAATGCTGCATGGTAAGGTCGTAAATCAAAGACCAAGTCGCTGGACAACAACTAACGCTGATGACAACGTCTCCTCGCAGTCTTCCCTTCTTCACCTCCTTCTCTTGCTGAAAACAATGTATTGAACATGTGGCACTTGACACTCCACTGGGTCAAGTATCATTAGTCGCTGACTGGGCCACTCTTCGTTTAACACGCGTGAAAATAAAAGCACGCACAGCCCACGTCACTGGAGAGGAGCGCGTGTGCGCGCGTGACACAGACACATATGTGCAAACAAACTCCAGTGCGTTTTCATAGAATACACACGTTGTATCGTGAAATGCTTTAATGTAGGACAGCTATTTAGAAGTAAAGTCGCCTTATGCAAGAGTTTTACGCATGCAAAATGCAACAGGCTCAAAGAAATCACATTTGGGTAGATTATACGTTTCAGTGAAATCGTAACTTTTGTAACATGTCCTATCAGCCTGTTAACCTTAGCTTTAGAGAAGAAGCGTGTGTTTTCAAATTGGAAAATGTTTTGCTCTGGTGACATACCCCGGCTGAAAGTGAAGAGAACAGGATCGCTCCTCATCGTGAAGTCAAACTCATCCACGCCGCCTCAGATCGCACAAGGAGCGGGCGGTTGCCCTGCGGCTGTCCGCTACAGTAAAATCCACTCAAACGCACACTTCGTGCCGCTTCCCGCTTAGTTATCCAACTTTATTCCGTTCGTAGCGAACCCCGGCGACTGGAAAGGCTCTCTTTTTCTTTCAAACGTTTTCTCTGGTTGTTTCTCCTCCTCCTGTTTCCTTCCCCTCCTCCCTGCGCTCCCGAAGCTCTCTCTACCCTCCTCTCTCTCTCCAGTGTGCCTCTGCTGGGCCTGCATGGATCAGGATACCCCTGGTGCGTTCATGGACCCACCGGAAGGAGCGTACATCAGGCCTAACTGCAGAATTCATTTTAATCTCTTAAATGCAGATTTCATAGTTCATTATTACATCCAACCCATGCAGCACGAGTCCTGTAGTTAAGTGTCCTTTGAGATTGTTTGTATTGGGACCTCCCATCTGTAGTGTAGTGTGATAGATCCAGCTCTGTATGAAGACAGTGCTTGAGTCAGACAACACAAAACAAAAGGTTCTTCAGGTACAGCTCGGCCCGTTTAATTCCCTGTGTGGCACTGTGGCAGATGGAGTATTGAACTGAGACTGGCCCAAGCCCCCAGGGACCTGCTGGACTCACTGTGGCTTATGCTAATGAGTGCTATTAGGCTATTCCGGCCCTGCTACATGTTACATACAGTAGCTAGCTAAAAATTAAGATATATTTCGAAAGGCTTGTTTAAGACAAACTTTACTGACCCACTAGGGAAGTCACTTGGACACAGTAGCTCACACATTACAATATAATGACAATAAGTTAAAGTTGGGTGTGACAGACAGGCAGATTAAACAGTCACAGAAACAGGGTCCATTCGTGTCAAAACAAACATGACATTGTGTAATAATCTGCAAGCATCACCATCATAACTAAGCATTATTTAATCCCATACATTAAAAACTAGCCAAGATAAAAGTTGTTCCCACTTTTAAGTCATTGAAAGGCAGCGTCCAGGCCAGATTATTCAGAAGAGGTTTAGAACAGTTGAGAAATCCAGTGGGAGGATTCATGCGTGAGTCGCTTATCTGGGAGACTTATTATGATGAAACGGGAGTGTGATGACAGAATAGCTAGGTCATGTTGAAAAAATACATGTTGTAAGCCGCACCATATTTTTCATTTAAAACTCTATGCGCATTTTAAAACACAAGACAGAGCTCCATGGTGGATTGATGCCTGCTTGTGTGTATAATAATTAAGTCAACAGTGACATCAGCGTTTTGGCCCCTGCATGACTGAGGCAAAATCTAATAGAGATTGAGATACAGTAACACGTGGGGTCCGTTTATTCCCTCGATAACTATCAACCTGTCATATTATTATTATATATTCATGTGCCCCTGTCACTATATCCACATTCCAAGTCTGGAGCAATGATAACAGAAGTGACTATAACAATAAACCATGACATCAGCAGAACAGTCGTATATTTGGTCCAAGAGCGGGTCAAAGATCACATAAACATCTGAAGTTGTATGCAAGATCCCAGTAGACCTGTACAGTAATGGCAAAAATTGTATTTAAACATACACTATGTAACTTTTGTGGTTGAGGGTCTGCCACCTGTTTGTCTCCATGGATTTGTTATAGCTTTGTCTGGAATTTTCCAGTATGGCATTAAACTTATCTATCTCCATGAAGACAGGCAGATGACACCAACTGGTTTAGCCTGCTCACAGTAAGAAAGCATGTTCTACAAGGCATTTTACCAGTAACTGTTATTTCATAAATACAGGTAAGTTTAATTCCCTATTTGCGGAACATTCCAGGCAAAGCAACAATATTTCACAGAGACAAGCAGGCAGCGGTCTCACCAGAAAAGTTACATAGTGCACATTTTTTAAACAAATGCGTTCTCGTATGGTATGATGGGGCATACGTAGGGTGACTAGATTAAAATTAAAAACCAACCACCCCAACACACCAGGTTGGGGTGGTTGGTAAAAATAAACTTGTGAAAAGAGCGTGTAATTAAGAGCATTATTAAGCCCTCGGTCCATTCTCAACTCACTTCTGAATCAGTATATAACATGAGAGTCTTCTGTCATTACAACCCGTGCATGCACTTTTTGGTCTTCTGGCGATTTTCAAGCACAGTTTTCTGAATTAAAACAAAAACCTTTGACAATATATTATCCTTTTTACTGTTAGCTGTTAAAAATAGGGACACCTGGGACATTTCTTGTATAAAACTTGGACAAACCACTAGTTTTGGATAAATCCATTGGAACTTGGAACAAATGGCTCAAAACTGGGACTGTCCCAAGTAAACAAGGACGTCTGGTCACCCTAGGCATACAGTATAATCAAAGTGTACTAAACACAGTACTGCATGAAAACGTGACCAGCTAAGAAGAAAGCCAAATTTGTAACAAACAAGTATATTTAAAGAGGATCCTTTATTAATTCATTAAAGAAACATAAACCATAAACAATCAACAATAGGCAATGAAATGTTGTCAGCCGAGTTGCCTGTTGTACCTGCTGAGCCAGCCACTCCTATATATTGTTAGAATGCAATATATAACGTCGCTTGTGGATTTGTCGGAAATGGCTACTTTGTGGAGACAAGGTTTAGTTCCAGGCTATAACGTCTTTACAACATAGCATGAAGTCTTGGATGGTCAGGTAACTAGATTGAAGCTATCAAAGAAAACACCAATGAATGTTTACATGAGAAGATCCATGACTAGAAGATCCCTGGAGCAAAGCGCAGAACATCCCCAGTCTCACATGATGGCTGTCTGAATGACCCTCCCCCTCTTGCATTGACTTATTGAATTAAAACATAGCTTAGGTTTGGGACAAGGCCAGCTTTGTCCTGGTATACGGAGTGTGCCACTGTCCAGGCCCCACGGGAAAGCAAAGCAGAGCACGCCTACAGCTTGGACAAATAGTGCCACTGACTGACCTGTTGTGTTGGGGCGTGTTTCTACTCACATGTTTGACAAGAGGGTCTTTTAACTCCCAAGCTTTTTACAAGACCACTTCAAATAGCTTTTCATGCTCCTACTGCTACTAATGATGGCAAAATCCGCTTTCTGAAGTGAAAGTCTGCATGTGGACACACAAGTTGGCAAGTTCAGTAGAGGGACTTACTTATCATCTCCCAAACTAGAGATGGGCAATATATCATCAACAGGGTGAAGTTAAAAAAGAGTGAAAGAACAGAAACTTCTATGTAATGTCCCAAACAAGGATATAAGGCAATATTTCTGCAGATTTGTGGTTAATTTGACTGTCAATTCACTTTGTTTTTTGTTTTTTTCACAAAACTTAAACCTCAACCAAGACATTTACAGATATAGGCCTAGGGTTTACTTAAACCCTCAAAGTATCCACTCTTTGCTTTGTTGACCTCGCTGCAAAACATTGGTCTTCTCTCAGTGAGTTTCATGATGAAGTCTCCTGAAATGGTTTTCCCTTCACAGACGTGCTGCATCAGGGGTAAGAAATGCCAAAGTGCAAATCAGGGTTCAAAGCAAAGTATGGCTATTTTTAAAAATCTGTAACAACTTTTGAGTTATTTGGGGTTTATTTTTTGTTTAATACATTCCATACGTGTCTATTCATGGTTTTGATGTCTTCAGTCAAAAAAAACAATTATGTAAATAACCATGGAAATAGGAAAATAAATGAAAAAGTGTATTCAAACTTGACTGGTAGTGTAAATCTAAAAAAGCACAAAATCCTACAAAATCCTGATAAAGTGCACAGAAGGTATTCAGGAACACGAATATACTCATACCTCAATTTTGACAAAACCGTCAGATAGAACTCTACGATTCTACGGGGACGACTTGTTTGAAAAAAGTACAAATTGAGGCATTCTATTTCATAAACAATAAAATGTTTCTGTAATATAGTATGTGTGTCATAAATATCATAGACCACAGGAGTACAATTGAAGCAGTTACAATAATGCAAGAATGTTATTTTAGTTTGCAGGAAATCCCAAAAGTTTGACTAACATTCTGACCCATTGGACTAAGACGTAAGGAATCCATGATAACTTGTCCCTTGCTGTTTTTATTAGTGTTTCATTCACCCACAGACTGAACTGACTCCACCTGACCCATACATTTGTGAGTCAGTGTGAGCACAAAGAGCACCAGGTCTGGAAAAGTGTGAGTGGCGTCCAGCCTGTTTTGATTTGTACATTTCTCCTTCCCAGAATCACACTGGTATTTGAGGCCCGCCTGTCCAAACAGCAGCCAACTTGAGCACCCATGTGGACCTACACCAGCATGTATACATACTCCAGACTATATTGTAGAAATCCAAAGCTGTACATTATTTTATTTTGTCTTGTAGTTCCAAACAAACTAGAGGTTCAGTAACATCTTGAAAGTATTCATATCATGTTGTTCTATCTCTGAAAATACAGAGCTGAATCACCAATACCGCTAGAAATGATTTCAAAAGTGTTCATGAGGCAAAAATATGTATGCATCATTTAAAGGTACAGTATGTAACTTTACCTGCATAATTCCAAAAATAGAAAGTTAAAACCATACGTTAGAAAATTCTTCATGGAGATAAATTTTATGCCATACCATAGAAGATTATAGCCAAAGGAACAACATTTCAGTGCAGTTTTTCAGTGCAATAAAGACCAAAACCAAAATGAAAACAAAAATCATGGTTTAGTTTTACCCTATTTTTGGGTAAAAGCTATAAAGTGTGTCTTTAAGCTGTATGAGATTTATGGTAATAGGGATGCACCAATATCAGTTCCAGGGTATCAATTCTGAGTTTTGAGCCAATGAAAGTTGTAAAAAAGATATTTACAGGCCATTACTGGAACAGAACATCCCATAATGTTTGAACATGCTCTTCTACAGTTACTTGAAGAATAAATAAATATTACTGTCATATTTGTGATTAATAATTATTTGTGTTTTACAAAAATACTCTACACTGGTATTGGGTTATATCAACAGATAAGTACATTTAAAGTACCAATATTGGTATTGTAATTGAAAAAGCTGGATTTGTAAATAATAGAAACAAAGGTACTCATCTGGACAGTGTGTTTGAGTAGAAGACGTTTCACCTTTCTTCCAAGGTGGCGAAACCATTTTTACTGAACACTCCTGGGAGTGGCTATTACATTTTGAAGTGCACATACAATATTTTTCAAGAATTCAAACCTTAAAAATAACTTAATATTAACATATTATTACTATTATTACTATTATTACTATTATTATTATTATTTATTTATTTTAATTCACCAATATCTTCTAAGAAAAATCCGCAATCGTTTGCTAGTACTACTGTACTACTTGGGTTACATTATAGCACATGCATTATGTATAATAACCAAATGCAACATGTGTTTCCCATTAATCTGCATCCAGACATTTCAAATAGAAGCCAGCGACGCAAAACAAAAACCTTAGACAAAACTTTAAAATCACTATGATACTTTTGGTACAATTTCATGCTTTTCCCCCTGTGGAATATGGCACTGACGTCAGGCCATTCTAAACTATAGCAAATCTCAGGTGTCCGGGTCTGGAAGTGCCATCATCATTACCTTCATTATACAGACTACAGCCGCTGTCTCTGTGTCCATATGGAATCTCGCTGTATACGTCTGCATATACAACTGCTCAATCCATATGTGAATCTTGGAACTCTTCGCTATACATTCCAACTTTTTCTTACTCCAAGCGTATATTACAAGCCATCCAGTCTCCAATTACCTTTCAGGCTCATTTGAAACATGCATATCTATAGTGATCTCTAAAACAGCACAGTATTCTTGTGGTGAGGGGGAGTTGCATAATTTGATATGTCGGCCCATGTCAGCAGCATATGGAGCTGTGGCCCTGGTCCAAACTGTACAAACGTTTGGCAGAGCAGAGAGGGAAAGTGGGTCAGGAGCGAGCAGGTCCTTATACAGGCACTGACTTTCTCCAAAACAGCCAAGACTTTGACCTATTTATGATCACAATGTTAAAGTCTCCTTATGTATTTGTCATAGCAACTAATAGTGGTTATATAAACATCACCATGTATACTGTACTGAACTAGACTACTACTACTGCGAACGCCAAAAAAACGATTTGTCTATGTCTGTCTATGTCTATTTGCACTATGTAACTTTTCTGGTGAAGGTTCCGCCTCCTGTTTGTCTCCATGGAATGTTCGAGAGTATGACATTAAACGTATCTAGCTCCATGGACACAAGCAGGTGACATCACCAGGTCAAAATACAGGTCAGATCTGTGATGAGGTGTTAAAACTGAAAAATATGCACCCTGCCCTCCAATCCATCAAAATGTGTCAAAGATGAGTAGACAGAAGATAAGGTATAAAGAAGATAAAGTATAAAATAACAAAATAAAAATGATGCAATAAGATTTTAATGTACTTAATAACAGTATTCATCTGAGTTTATTGGACCATTTTGAGGATTTTTGACCACCCAAAAGATCCTTATGGCAACATTCCTACCTTTTCCTTTAAAATTCATGGACAGGAGGACTCTCACTTCTACTGTAAATACATTCTAAAATCGCTGGCTCGTTCTAGTGCTATCTGGCCACTAAGCAAAACGAAAGTGGATAGCAAGATAAACTTCGGGTCCCTCAGATAATCAAACATGTGGGGGCGGTTCATTCCTGTTGTTCCAGTCATTGTGAACTCATTTTACAGTAGCCAGCTTTGAAGGTAAAAATAATATTGATTATCATTAACAACACATGTTTGTTCTGGGCTAGCAAGATTGTAACAGTACATTTGTTTGCTTGTTTTACTTTACTTTTGCTTTACTTTAACCCAAGAACTGTGCAAAAATCTGTAGATCTTTGTCAGCTCAGAGCGGTGTCAATTCAAACTGCTGTCTAGTGAATTTGAAGGAAAAATACTGCAAGCTTTAAAACAATTTAGCCCAACCCGCCAGCTAGTCTCCACAAAAGAACAACGGCTGACCAAGATTGACTTTTCAGTGCAAACCTCGGTGAAGGGCCTTTCTCCTCTGTCAGGTGCTGAAAGATAAATATTTGAAGGAGGGAGCCAGAGGTCGGAGGTCAGCTGGAGTGAGAAGGTAGAGGTTTAGGGTGACTCGAGGAGAACCGGGAGTGTTCTAGAGACATTTAGACACAGTTGTTTTTGGATGGCGAGAGTTCAGGGTAATTTGGAAGAGTGGACGGTTCGGGTTTCGTGCACTGTTTTTTAGGTGTGAGGAATAGTGTGAGGATTGTACTGCATTCAATAGGATTTCGACTAGACTATTAGGTAAGGTAAGGTTAGGGACATTCCTTAATTTGTTTGGGAAAGTATCATTATAACAGAGCAACCACTTTTGAATGTTGAAATTAATTATGCCTAATTTTAATCTGAAGTCAAGTGGCTTCTGTTTGCAATACAAAGGTAGTATAAGAGCATTCAATTCAGTTATGATTTATAGGTGGGCGATATGGGAAAAAAAAAAATATATATAT